>SSNP01000087.1:2265411-2280415 GCA_006937955.1 Pachypanchax playfairii
GAAACTGATCTGATACTTGTTGGTTCAGGCTTGTCCCCAGCTGGTCCAGAACATCTTTCAGTCACATGTAACCTGGATGTGTTTATAAACTGTGATATTTTGGTCTCAGCTGATTGGTCAATACAATAAAACCAACCTGTCCAATCAGAGAATAGCATTAACAAGCTGCCGAGGAACTTTGAGTTTCAAAATTTTGGGTCAGAACCATCACTTTTTGACAATTTTGACTGGCTGAGAGACATCCCAAGCTCCTCCTCCCTCAAGCTGCGGTCCAATCGCTGAGTCTCAGACTCCAGGACAGACGGGATTGGATGACGTGTGACGGCAGCCAGTGAATCACTGAGGTCATGCCTGAGAGAGAGCAGCCATTGGCTGTTCCTTGATGACTCCTCTATAAACTCCGCCCTCTGCTGCTGGTCCACAGCCAGTGAGAGATGGAGCTGACTGAGCTGAAGGAAAGAGACAAAATGCCATGAATGAGTTCGAGTCAACTCAGAATCTGAAACTCTTCCTCTGTGGTGCTCCTACCTGGTCCTCCAGCTCTCCTACTCTGATACGCAGCTGCTCTTCTTCTGTGGTGATTGAAAAACCCTGAATAAACACACAGACAGAGACACTCAGCTGTTTCCCCACTGACTCCATGTTGTTACCTGTGAGGTCTCCATATGCACACACCTGTCTCACCTGAGACTGTGAGCTGTGTGTGAGCTGCTGCCTGAGCCTTGAACGCTCCTCCTCCACCTGCCATAAAGACAACAACAACTAAGGAGTCCAAACACAACAAACATGAAGTCATGTGATTCTCACAGTGTCTCTACCTGTCTCATCGTGTCTCTAACTGTGTCACTGTGTCTCTAACTGTGTCTCTACCTGTGTCACTGTGTCTCTACCTGTGTCACTGTGTCTCTAACTGTGTCACTGTGTCTCTACCTGTGTCACTGTGTCTCTAACTGTGTCTCTACCTGTGTCTCTACCTGTGTCACTGTGTCTCTAACTGTGTCACTGTGTCTCTACCTGTGTCACTGTGTCTCTACCTGTGTCACTGTGTCTCTAACTGTGTCTCTACCTGTGTCTCTACCTGTGTCACTGTGTCTCTAACTGTGTCACTGTGTCTCTACCTGTGTCACTGTGTCTCTAACTGTGTCTCTACCTGTGTCACTGTGTCTCTAACTGTGTCACAGTCTCTACCTGTCTCACAGTCTCTACCTGTCTCACTGTCTGTACCTGTCTCACAGTGTCTCTACCTGTCTCACTGTCTGTACCTGTCTCACAGTCTCTACCTGTCTCACAGTCTCTACCTGTCTCACAGAGTCTCTACATGTTTCACTGTGTCTCTACCTGTCTCACAGTGTCTCTACCTGTCTCATCGTGTCTCTACCTGTCTCATCGTGTCTCTCCCTATCTCACAGAGTCTTTACCTGTCTCAGGGTGTCTCTCAGTGCGTCTCTTTGTCTCTTAAGATTTTCTTTCTGGTTTTCCAGACGGGAGATCTTTTTGTTTTGCCGTTTCTGCTGAAGTTCCAGTTCAGCCACCAGATGCTGCAGGTTTACCAGTCGGTCCCCCCTAAACTGTAGAGACACACAGACACACGGTTCATATCTGGTTCAATCAGGATGTCTTCATTCTCCTCCAACTGAAACAGACTCATACTGACCTCATCTGTCGTAGGCTCCGCCTCCACACGCTGCTCCTGTTGGTGGGCCTTCTCCCTATAACCAATCAGAGCTGCTTCTGTTTGCTCTAGGACTAATTGGATCCGGTCTCTGTCGGACTCCAGCTCCTTGTTCCTTAAAGTCAAATTAGAAACCTGCTGAACAGCAACAGATTAAATCACAGACCGTCCAAACGATGGTTCATTACATTTATAACTNNNTTTGAGCTCTGAAGGTGGAACCTCCTACAAAACACAGAGAACAAGAAGAATCAAATTATAAAACTGAGCTACTGAAGTGCAAAGAGAGACAAATTTGATTTTAACAAAATAAAACTTTAGATTTACGTTAGAGAATTCACAGTTCTAACAGCTTTCTTCATCTTTTTCTGTTTTATCTTTAAAATTGATCATTTGATATGATTTATAGAAACACATTCCTGAAAATAAACAATTGCTGGTTATTGAGTCAGTTTTTATTCATTTTAACTCAGTGCATAAGTCGCTTATTATCTCTAGTCATTATTAACTCTGTGAGTCTGTTATTATGGTGCAAGTTATTAAATCTGTTATTAACTCTGGGACTTATTATCAAGTTATTTATAAACCCTGAAAACCACTTATCACCTCTGTGGGTCAGTAATAAACTCTGTAAGTCAGGGTTTAAGTTTGTTTTTAACTCTATACACCAGTCCCGGATCTGTTCAGGTGAAACAGGTGGAACATCTGGTGGATTATCACAATCACAGCTGCATGTTTCTGCCATGAAACAAACTGATTTTAAACTAAGAGAATGTTAATCTGTCAGTCTGAAAGCTGCTGCAGACAAACAGAAAGTAACGCTGAAAGACTCAAACCTTAAAGAAATCAGTGTCTGTTTTAGGTTTCGTCTCTCAGCTGAGATCTTTCTCATCAAGACACTTCTTAGTTAAACTGAGCTCCTTCTGCTTTAGTTACCATGGAAACACAAAAGGTGAGAGGGGAAGGTGACGTTACCTGAACCAAACGAAGTTTAAATTCCAGTTGGACTCTGATTCAGCAAAGTCCACAAAATGAGAGTGAACCCAAGCTGCCTGATAATTTACCTGCATGTATCTACACCTGTCTGGTTTCTATGAAACTGTGGAGCTCCATTTAGATGTAATAATCAGAAACACAAACAGATCCGTTTACAGCTGCAGTAAACTGTTAGAAACAAGTTAACACACATGTTCAACACAGAGACTCAACAGTACCTGAGGTGCTCCAGATCCCGACGCTTCACCACTCAGACCGAACCAGTCTGAGAGGACTTACAGCGAGAGAGAGACAGAGGGGGGAGGCACAGATCAGAGGGAGGGTGAGAGGAAGCACAGCTGAAAGGCCGAGGGAGGAGAACGAGGTAAAAATAACTGAGGCTCCCAGTCGGATTATCACTCAGCTGAGTGACAGAGAGACATCTGGCTTCCACAAACAAACAGGCCTCGCTCTCTGTCAGCCTCACTGTAAACACATCAACCTGACACGTCATCACAGGTACATCACAGGTACACAAAGGCATCAGTTATATTAACTCTGTTTCTGTTGGACGATTTTAAACAGCACAGAACTATAAACATTAAAACCTGACAGAATCAGAGGATGAGAACATCTGTGGAACAGATCTGTAACAGCAGCAGCTGGTAAACCAGCTCTCAGGTGGAGCCGTGTTTATCTTTCCTTTTGTTTCACAGGAAACTGAAACATTCAGTGTTTTTCATTATGAAGAACAGCTGTTTCCTGATGGAGCCAGTTTGGCTGAACAAAGGCTTGAATAAAAACTTTATTAAACTTTACATTAACACACAGCTGCTCTCACAGCCAGATGATCATGGGAAATGTAGTGTGCCAAGTCTCAAAGGTCTGACTTTAAGAATTAACAGAAGCACAAACAGAATGAATAAACATATATAAAACAACATCAGTCTGAATCTGAAGGGATTATTGATCAGATTAAGAACAGATTGATCAGCCGGAAACTGATCTGATACTTGTTGGTTCAGGCTTGTCCCCAGCTGGTCCAGAACATCTTTCAGTCACATGTAACCTGGATGTGTTTATAAACTGTGATATTTTGGTCTCAGCTGATTGGTCAATACAATAAAACCAACCTGTCCAATCAGAGAATAGCATTAACAAGCTGCCGAGGAACTTTGAGTTTCAAAATTTTGGGTCAGAACCATCACTTTTTGACAATTTTGACTGGCTGAGAGACATCCCAAGCTCCTCCTCCCTCAAGCTGCGGTCCAATCGCTGAGTCTCAGACTCCAGGACAGACGGGATTGGATGACGTGTGACGGCAGCCAGTGAATCACTGAGGTCATGCCTGAGAGAGAGCAGCCATTGGCTGTTCCTTGATGACTCCTCTATAAACTCCGCCCTCTGCTGCTGGTCCACAGCCAGTGAGAGATGGAGCTGACTGAGCTGAAGGAAAGAGACAAAATGACATGAATGAGTTCGAGTCAACTCAGAATCTGAAACTCTTCCTCTGTGGTGCTCCTACCTGGTCCTCCAGCTCTCCTACTCTGATACGCAGCTGCTCTTCTTCTGTGGTGATTGAAAAACCCTGAATAAACACACAGACAGAGACACTCAGCTGTTTCCCCACTGACTCCATGTTGTTACCTGTGAGGTCTCCATATGCACACACCTGTCTCACCTGAGACTGTGAGCTGTGTGTGAGCTGCTGCCTGAGCCTTGAACGCTCCTCCTCCACCTGCCATAAAGACAACAACAACTAAGGAGTCCAAACACAACAAACATGAAGTCATGTGATTCTCACAGTGTCTCTACCTGTCTCATCGTGTCTCTAACTGTGTCACTGTGTCTCTAACTGTGTCTCTACCTGTGTCACTGTGTCTCTACCTGTGTCACTGTGTCTCTAACTGTGTCACTGTGTCTCTAACTGTGTCACTGTGTCTCTACCTGTGTCACTGTGTCTCTAACTGTGTCTCTACCTGTGTCACTGTGTCTCTAACTGTGTCACAGTCTCTACCTGTCTCACTGTCTGTACCTGTCTCACAGTGTCTCTACCTGTCTCACTGTCTGTACCTGTCTCACAGTGTCTCTACCTGTCTCACAGTCTCTACCTGTCTCACAGAGTCTCTACATGTTTCACTGTGTCTCTACCTGTCTCACAGTGTCTCTACCTGTCTCATCGTGTCTCTCCCTATCTCACAGAGTCTTTACCTGTCTCAGGGTGTCTCTCAGTGCGTCTCTTTGTCTCTTAAGATTTTCTTTCTGGTTTTCCAGACGGGAGATCTTTTTGTTTTGCCGTTTCTGCTGAAGTTCCAGTTCAGCCACCAGATGCTGCAGGTTTACCAGTCGGTCCCCCCTAAACTGTAGAGACACACAGACACACGGTTCATATCTGGTTCAATCAGGATGTCTTCATTCTCCTCCAACTGAAACAGACTCATACTGACCTCATTTGTCGTAGGCTCCGCCTCCACACGCTGCTCCTGTTGGTGGGCCTTCTCCCTATAACCAATCAGAGCTGCTTCTGTTTGCTCTAATTGGATCCGGTCTCTGTCGGACTCCAGCTCCTTGTTCCTTAAAGTCAAATTAGAAACCTGCTGAACAGCAACAGATTAAATCACAGACCGTCCAAACGATGGTTCATTACATTTATAACTAAAACATCTAGAATCTCTCTGTCTTTACAGTTAGAGGAAGGATATGAACACTTCACCTCCGTCTCCTCCAACAAGGTTCTGACCCTGCTCAGCTCAGTTTGACTCTCTTGTGCCTCCTTCTTCACCTCCTTTAACTCAATTTCCTTCTTCTCCACCCTGGACTCCCACTCTTTCTCCATCTCCCCCTGTTTCCTCCTTAACATTTGGATTTCTGTGTGGAGAGCTTTCAGTTTCACCTCTTGCTCTTTTTCCACCTCTTCCACTTTGCTCCTCCACCTCCCTTCATCCTCTTTCCTCCTCTCCTCTGTCTTCTCCAGCTCCTCCATCATCTCTCTCCTCCTCTGCTCGAGGACTTTGGCTCTGGCTCTCAGCTCTTCCACCTCTCCTCTCCTCTCTACCTCCTCCATGGCCACCTGTTCGTTCACTTCTCCGATCCTTTCCACCTCCTCCTTTTTCTCCTCCAGAGTGCTCTTCAGACGCTCCCCCTCTGCATGACTCTCCTAAACAATAAAAAGTGAGGAGCCAATTAAACATGATAAAACATGATGCCCTCATTACTCCTCATCATGTTTGAGCATCAGTGTGAGAGTGTTTCTAACCAGCAGGAGGTGTTGTACCTTCAGGAGGTCCTTTAGCTTTGTCATCTCCTCCAGCGCCTCTTTCAGACCATCTTTTAGCTGCTGTTTCTCCACCTCCTTCTCCTTCACCTCCTGCCGTGCTTGCTCTCTGCTGCGACTCAGGTCAAACACCTATAACACAAATCAAATTTAGATTTGACCTCCTCCTCCTGCGCCTCCTCTTCTCCCTTCACTGTCTCTGTACCTGATTCCGCAGAGAACTCAGGCTCTCCTCCATCAGCTCAATACTCTGCCGCACTCCTTTCAGCTCCTCCTGGACCTCCTCCCTCCTCCTGCGTTCCTTCTGTGCCTCCTCTTTCAGGCCTGTGATGTCTCCTCTCCTCTTTTTTAGCTGCTCTTGTGACTCCAGCTTCTCCCTCTGCTCCTTCTCTACTTCCTCTTTAAGTAGAGATATCTCTGCCATGCTCCTCCTGCGCTCCCTCTGTACCTCCTCTCGAAGAGTCACTACCTCCAGCTCTGCCTTTGTTAACTTTATCTTCATCTGCTCCTTCTCCCTTTGAACCTCCTCTGTGATGACTGTTAACTCATTCTTTGTCTTGAGCTCCTCCTGTACCTCCTCCCTCCTCTTCATCAGCTCAACTTGCACCTCCTTATTCCCAGTTTGTTCCTTTTCAAGCTCCTCTCTAAGTGCAGAAACCTCTGTCTTTCTCCTCATCAGCTCCTGCTGCACCTCCTCTATCTGCCTCAAGTTCTCCTGTGCTTTGTTTTCAGTCACCATGTTCCACTCCTCTTCCTTCTTTCGAAGTTCCTCCTGGAATGCTTCTTGGGAATCCTCCTTCTGTCTTTGCTTTATTTGCACCTCCTCTCTCAGACCAATCATCTCCCTCTGAAACCTCCTGACCTTCTCCTGTGCCTCCTCTTTTTCCCGTTGCTCTTTAATCACCTCCTCTCTGAGAACAGATAGCTCTTCTCTCCTCTTCTTCAGTTCATCCTGTACCTTGTCCTTCTCCCTCTGAAGCTCCTCTCTCAGAGCTGTGACCTCCCTCTCCCTCCTCAGTTCTGCTTTCTCCTCTAGTTCTCTTAACCTGAGCCTCCCTCTCTCTTCTTCCAGGAGGTGCTGGTCTCTCTCAGTCTCCACCAGCCTCCTCTGCTCCTCTTTCACCTCCCTTAGTTTCTCCACATTTGTTTTCATCATCTTCCTCTCTTCCTCCATTTCTACCTCCTTCTCTATCAGCTTGTCTTCCAGCCTTCTGTTCTCCTCTCTCACTCTCCCTAACTCCTCCCTTTCTCCTTGTACTCCCTCTTCTGTCTCCTTTAGCAAGCTTTCTATTCTCCTCTTCTGCTCCTGAGTCCTCCTCAGCTCCTGTCTTTGTTCATCAACCTCCTTCTCCATTTCTTCCAATCTGTCCTCTAACCTTCTCCTCTCCTCCGCAACTCTCCCCAGTGCTCCTTTCTCTTTCTGGTGCTCCTCCTCCATCTCCCTCACTTTCACCTCCAGTTTTTTTCTCCTTTCTACCTCACTTCTATTCCTTGCCTCCTTCTCTCTCCCTTCCTCCTCCTTCTCCTCCAGTGTGACCCTTAGTTGCTGCACCTCCTCCTGTTGCTCCTTTATGATTTTAGTAAGTCTTGTTGCCTCCTTCTCACTCTGCTCCGCCTTCTCCTTCCACTCTCTCACCTCCTCCTTCAGCCTGTCACAGATCTCTTCCCTCTCTCTCACCCTCCTCCTTGCTCCCTCACTCTCCGCCCAAGCCTCCTGAAGCTCCTTGGTCTGAAGGGAGATCCTCTCATCCTTTTCTCCTCCCTCCCTTATCTCCTTCTCGAAGAGCACCTGCATTTCTTTCAGCTGAACCTCCTGCTGATCCTCTTTCGCCTCCTTCTGTTTCAGTTTCTCATGAACTAATTGGTACTCCCTCTCTCGTTCCTCCTCACGCACCTTGGCCTGTCTCAGGTGGTCCTTCAGGTTCTCCACCTCCTCCTCCCTCTCCCTCACAGAATTCATCTGTCTCTCTAGGCTGTGCTCTCTCCTCTGTACCTCCTCCTTCACTTCTTCACATTCCTCCTGGGCAACATTTAGCCTCACCTTCAGTAGCTCCACCTCCCTCACATTCTCCTTCAGCCTCTTTTCTATCGCCTCCTTTTCCTCTTGCAGTTTTTCCTTCTGTTTTTTTTCTTTCTCCTTGTTCTCCTGTAACATGGAGATTTCTCTACTCAGTCTGCTGAACTCCTCTTGCACCTCCTCCTCCCTCATTCTCCATTTGTCTTCTTCATTCTTTAGTCGGTTAAACTCCATCAAGATTTCCTCCTTTTCTTTTTCTAATTTTTCTATACGCTCACACAGTGCTTCAGTCTCTCCATCCCTCAGCATCTCCTCCTCCTTCCTCTTCTCCTCCTCCTCTTTCATAATGAGCTCTGTCCTCTTCACCTCCTCTTCCAGTTTGTCCTTCTCCTCATTTGTTTGCAGTATTCTCTCCATCATCAAGCTGATCTGAATCTCTCCCTCTGCCACCTCCTCCCTCAGTCTCTCCACCTCCCTCTGCCTCTCCTCCACCTCCTCAGTCAGTCCATCAACACGCCTCCTTAGTGCCTCCAGTTCTCCATCTCTTGTCCCAAGCTCCTCATTCAGAACTCCTCTTTCTCTCTCCCAGGCCTCTTTCTCCTCCTTCAGCTCTTTGTCTTCCTCTGATCTTCTCCTCCTCAGTGCCTCCATCTTCTCTGTTAGCCTCTCCATCTGTTCTTGCAGCACCTCCTTCTCAGCCTGGCTCCTCTTCCTCCACTCCTTCTCATCTTCCTTTCTGGTTGTCTCTCTCTGCAGTTCTCCTTTCAGACACTCGATTTCACCTTCAGACACAAACATGTTTTTCAGAACTTGTTGTTTTGGATCTCCTCACACATGTTTCTCCTCCAGAAGAGGAGGTTCTGCTGGTACCACCTGACTGACCCTGTAAGGTGACTTTGGCCTGTTGCAGTGTACAGATGTGTGTGTTCAGCTGACATCTGTCCACCTCTGACTGAGACAGCTGCTGCTGCTGCTGACGGAGCTGCAGGTGGAGTGACACTGACAGGGACCTGCAGGAGGAGAACAGAGAGGAGCCGTGGTCACGCTCACCTGGCAGGTGTTCAGGTTTTTGTCAAGTATGTGTACATACCTGAGCTCTTGTAGCTCCTCCTCCAACTGCTCCCCGTGTTTCCTCAAACCTTCCTGCTCTTCCTGCAGCCTCCTACTTTCCCTCTGTTGCTCCTCCTGCTGTCTGTCTCTCTTCTTCACCTCCTGCTGTGCTTGACACAGCTGCTCCTGCACCTCCTTGAGCTCCTGACATACTGAGGTGTGCTGGGAGGAAATCTAAGGACCAGACAGTCTTCTCAAACATGGTGCAGATCAACATGTGTATCACATGGCTGTCACCTCCTCTTTACCTCCTCCACTCGCTGTCCTGCTGTCTGTTGCTCCTCCTCCAAAAAGTTCAGCTGTTTTTCCTTCTCCTCCATGTTCATCTCTAGTTCTGTCTGTCGTTCTTTCAGCTGACAAATAACATCAGCGTCTGCCACCGTCTGAGTTCTGAGAACAACAAGAAAAAACATTCAACATTTGCTCCACAATCTGGATAACATGCATCACTCTGGATCCTAGTCTGGATCTAATGTTTAATCTGGATCTGGGTTTATTCTGGGTTTATTACGTTGTGTTTCTCTTGGTTTTTCAAGATGAGGAACTCAGTGGATCTCCAAACTCACCTGAGGAGGTTACAGTCCCCGTTCAGAACTTTAATGTCCCTCTGCAGAGAGATGACCTCTGACCTCACAGCTTGCAGCTGTGATTGACTGTCTGACAGCTCAGTCTCCAGCTGAAAAAAAACCACATCATAGTGATGTCACAGAGCCACAGTCAGCTGGCCTGCAGCCTTTGAGTCGGACCTGAAGCAGGTCGTTTTACCTGCAGCAGCTGTTTGTTCAGATCTCTTTTATCTGAGACCAGAGATGAGTTCAGAGCGGACATCTTCTTCAGGGAGTCCTGTTCGTTCTCCACCTCCCGCCTCAGCACCATCTCAGAGGAGGTGAGACGCAATACAGACTCCCTGCACTGTGGGGTAAAACCACCAGAGGGCGACAGAGTTACATTAAAGTAGCTGTTTTTCCTCTGATAACTTTTGATCTTCAGGAGCATCTGAACCTTCTGCAGGGCGTCTCTGACTTCAGCAGCTTCTTCTTCTGCTCTCTGCCTGTCTAGCTGCTCCCTGTCCAGCGCCCCCTGCAGGACAACAGACCACAGACAAAGGGACTGTGTGGTACATGCGTTATGAACTCTTTGGGCCACCATAGTTTAGTGTTCTGTGAATGTTTAGGGTCAAACAAAAGAAGTACAACTTTACCCTCAGAGTGTGGATCTCCAAACGCTGCCGAGTTTCTCTTTCTGACAGCTGGACGTTCTCCAGAAGCTCCGCCTCCACCCTGAAACAAACCAAGAGCAGCTCAAGAGACAACAGCAGAACTCATTAGAACCCCTATGTGAAGCTCTTTAACAGAACCTTTCAGTAGTATCTATTAGTAAACACTTAGAGTAGAACCCCTTAGCAGAACACTACAGTAGAAACTCACATCAGAAACCTTCAGTGGGACCCCTTAGAAGAAACCTAAAGCTCAGCATCTTGAGAACCTTTTTGTAGAACCCAGCAGTAGAATTCCACCGTAAAACCACACGGCAGAACTCTTAAAGAGAACCCAACAGTAGAACACCTTCTGTATGTTTCTGTCTCCAGCTGTTGGTTTCTCTCCTCCAGTTTGTCTCTGTCCCTCCTTAGTCTGTCATTCTCCCGCTTCACCTCCTCCTCTCTCCTCTGTGCCTCCTCCACCTGTAGATGCAGGGAGGTCGACACCTCCTTCTCCCTGTCACACAGACACATGAGTTTAGATCTTGTTTTGTTCTTCCTGTAACGTCTGACAGTGTAGGGATTCTGTTTCTGCTGTTAGATGAGTGGTTGTTCCAGATGTTCTCCTACTTTAATCCTTCTGTTTGAAACTGAACTGGGGTTTTTCAGTTTGCTTTCTGACAGTCAGCTGATAGAACGGAGCTCAACAGACCATCATTAAACACCAGATATCAAGTCATTTTATTTCTTAATATATTTAAAATATATTTTAACAGAACTGCTGAATTTCAGCAACAATCATTCATGGTAATAATCTGGGTAAGAAAAAAAACCAAGTGCAGCTCAGGGGAGCTTTGTGTGTGTGTGTTTACCTGCTGACTGTGTCCAGTGCACGTGTCAGTTCCTGTTTTGTGTGTTGAGTGTGCACATCCAGCTGCTGGTTATCTTCTTCCAGCTGTTTAAGACGAAGCTGCAGAGCTGCATTCTCATCGCCCAGCCGCCTGAGATTTAGCTCCGCCCCCTAACGCACACATTGAATCAGTCAGAGCTTTAGGATGTCTGACCTGCAGCATCAGTTTACAGAGTCACAGACCTGCAACTCCTCATGCCGCCACTGCAGGGCGCTCTCAGCCTGAGACAGGACAGATAGCAGGGAGGACAGATCCAGGCTGAAGACACTGTCCGAGGAGACGCTCTGAGTCTGACTGCTGCTCAGGACTCTGGACTGAAGACAAACATAACAAGGTGCCACAAACAACAACAACAACGTGTGTGTTTGAGTGGAGGAGAATCTCACCAGTCTGATCACAGCCTGAGCGACTGACTGCAGCCTCCGCTCTGATTCTTTGAGTCGCTCCACCTCCTTCTCTGTCTCCTCCTTCTCTCTGTCCACAGCCTGCAGGGAGCGAGCAAGCTCCTCAATCCTAACAGTGAGGAGAAGATAAAGGAGATGAAAATATGAATCATCTGCAGAACCTCAATAACCCCCCACATGAAGATCTACCTCTTCTGTAGCTGCAACACTTCAGTCTCATGGAGGAGCTTCAACTCCAAAGTCCGCTGATCCTCCACCTCCTTCTCATCAACCCCCGTCTGCTTCTCCTGCTCCACCTCCATCTCATTAACCCCCGTCTGCTTCTCCTGCTCAACCAGATCTCCAATGGAAAAGGTTCCCAGAGTGGAGGAAGAGTGTAGAGGAGGAGAGGAGTCCAGAGGAGGGAGAACCAGAGTGGAGGAGAAAGACGAGGGTGAGAGAGGAGGGAGTTCAATGGAGGGGGGAGGTTTGTTGTGAGTAGCACGAAGTCTGAGGGAGGAGGAGATGGAGTCACAGCTGAGGAGGAGGGACAAGGAGAGTCTGGAAAACTCGGCTCTGAGCTGCAACAGATCCCTGAAGGAAAAGATCAATGAGTTTGATCAGAATGAAAGTGTTCAGAAATGGATCAGTCTGAAAAACAACGACCGGAGATCATCAGCTGATAGACTCACCTGTCAGCAGCCGTTTTCACTGTGTGACAGTGTCGCTTCAAATCCACCACAGATCTCCAGACAGACAACAAGTGAGCCTGCTGCTGACCCGCATGACGCCACTGACACTGAACACACACACATGCACACACGCACGTTAGTTCACAGGTGGTTTGCTGAAAGCATCAAAAGTTTAAATCAAACTCCACCTCCTTTTCTCTCTGCCAGTCAGCTTCTTTCTGCTCTGCCATCTCCACGGCTCTCGTCCAATCAGCCGTCAGCTTCTGGAGGTCTTCTTTCAGTGTCTGGTTCACCTGCTCTGATTGGCTGAGCTGCTCCCGGAGGAGAGTGTTGGTGTCGGCCAGGTTGACGGACCTGATGAACACATGATGTTTATGATGCAATCTGACCCCACAATGCGCACACACATTCTGTCACACGCATGCACACACCTCTGCTGTTCCTCCTCCAGCCTGATGAGGGTGCTCTCCAGAGAGTCACTGTGTTCATCTCTAATCCTCCGCTGCAAAACAGAAACAACATCTGAGCATCTACTGCTTAGGTTCTGCTCTGGTTCAGCTGTAGTTCTGGTAAGTTATGGATCAGACCTCAGTGTTGAGCAGCTGTGAGTGTTCTTCCTGCAGCTGGAGATCCAAACGCTGACATCTGTCTCGGTACTCAATCACCTACAGAAAAAATAAAATCTTCTATCAGTTTTGTGTCTTTAAACATTTAAAGACAAAGTCATGTGACTCACCTTTTTCTGCAGGCGGTGGATCAGCAGTGTCTGTCTGGCCTCTCGCTCACTGCCCTCCCTCAGCTTCCTCCTCCATCTCTGCTCTGCTTCATCTCGCAGGGAGGTGCTGAATGAGGGATTGAGAGTCTGACAGAGCTGGAGACAAAAAGAGGAGTGACAACCTGTTTTCATCTGAAGAATGCAACCTCCTCCTGCTCCCCCTCTCCTCACCCGGTCATTCAGGGCTCTGGTCCTGGACTCCAGCTCCTCCTTCTCTGCTCGGCTCTCCGCCAACTCCTCCTGCAAACGACAAACCTCCTGTTCGAGCTCTACCTTCTGCTGCTGCCAGCCAATCAGCAGCTGCGGCTCCATCCTGACGTGGAAATTAATAAAGCAGATTTTATCCTCTTAACATTCCTGATCTGTCTGACAGTTTATTCACTTGTTGTTTAGATTCATCCCTGCTGTTCAGCTGTAAAAACGTTCATGAGGCACATTCAAGTATTTAAATGTTAGTTTGGGATTCAAACAGTCCAAATCCAAAATTACACAAACACGCCAGTGAAAATCATGATTAAAGACTTTAACACAACTATTATTGACTATAAAACTGGAGTAAAATATGTGTACATATAAATTATGTCTGTTTGTTCCAACAGAATTCATAAAACCTACTTTTGAAAATATTTTCACATTAAATTCACAATAGAACATAAAGTAACGTCAGTTATTTCTACTTCAATAACGCAGATAATGTTTTTCTGTTCCATGAATTCCGGCTACAATCGGTCATAATCGGCTTGTGTTCGGATTTAAGCCGACAGTTAAACTGCTGACGCTACAAATACATTCCTGGATCAGAACCCGAACTAGCTGGTTCAGCAAGACCCGTTTAACCAGAGACAGTGTACTAAACTGGAATGATCTTAGCATGTTAACACCGGAAACACCGGGAGAACAACGTACAAACCTGTAACTCTTGTCTCGTTAATTATAACTGAAAGTCCGCCTCCGGTACCGTGAGGAATCCACCGTTTGTAAACAGTACGGTTCAAACCGGGAGCCTCACCTTCGCCCCGGACAACAACAGTAAAACCACCTGCCGCTCCCAGACAGCGACACCTTCCGACAGGAAGAACTCACAGCAACATCCGACTGGCTGAAGAGTTTAAACTGGTTTAAACTGGTAAACCAATGAGGTTCCATGTAATATAAACTCACTGGTTTAAACCATCAGTCATACTGATGAGTCTGAACACCTGCTGTCACCTGTTGGAGCAGAGCATCAGAGCAGGTGATGTAAAGAGGCTGAACAGAACCCTGTTCTGTTCTGGTTCTGATCTGGATCCTCTTGAGTTGATGGTTCAAAGGAGAATGAAGAACATAAAGGAAAACCCTCATCATCCTCTTCACAACACAGTAACTCAACAACAGATCAAACATAGACCACGACAGTAGATCCTTCCCTTCCACAGCTAGAACCCTCTACAGGAGAACCTTCCTGTCCACAGCTAGAACCCTCTACAGGAGATCCTTCCTGTCCACAGCTAGAACCCTCTACAGGAGATCCTTCCTGTCTACAATTAGAAATCAAATCAAATTTAAATTTCCTTAAGAAACTTTTAAATCAATGAAACAACAAAGCAAACACCAATTTTAGAATATATTTTTAATAAAACAATAAAACACATTTTCAAAATATAATAACTTGATTTTTGTAACATATTTGGAGCTTAACTGTTTAGAAAGATTACATGAAATTAAATATAAAATAATTTAAAAAGAAAAAATAGATAAATTTCAGTATGTCTCATATGCTCTAAAATATTTACATTAATTTTAAGTTTTAAAATGTTCCATGTTTAAAAGATTTCAAATCCACTTTAGCATTTTCTAATAATAAACTCAGTCTTCTCTAATCTGGAGCTTCATCTATGAGCTGATCACCAGCACCTGATCACATGACCTCAGATCAGCATGAATTTACTGTCCTGCAGCAAAAACAACAAGCTGCAGATGTTTAATAAATAAATTAAACAGCAGGACTGAGAGAAGCT
>SSNP01000087.1:2280669-2292572 GCA_006937955.1 Pachypanchax playfairii
CATCATCATCATCATCATCATCATCATCATCATCATCACCATCACCATCATCATCATCACCATCACCATCATCATCATCATCATCACCATCATCATCATCATCATCACCATCACCATCATCATCATCATCATCATCATCATCATCATCATCATCACCATCATCATCATCATCATCACCATCACCATCACCATCATCATCATCATCATCATCATCATCATCATCATCATCACCATCACCATCATCATCATCACCATCATCATCATCATCATCATCATCATCATCATCACCATCATCATCATCATCATCACCATCACCATCACCATCATCATCATCATCATCATCATCATCATCATCATCATCACCATCATCATCATCATCATCACCATCACCATCATCATCATCATCATCATCATCATCATCATCATCATCATCATCATCACCATCATCATCATCATCATCATCATCATCATCATCATCATCATCATCATCATCATCATCATCATCATCAGTTCCACAAACAACCTGCAGAAACAGAATTTATAAAGTTTTTAAATGTCAAACTGGAAGAAGATCAACAGTTTGTTGTTTCAGGAGGGAAGTCGTTTCAGCTTTAAGCTTCTGGATGTGACGATCTGCAGCGTTTCACAGCAGATTGATCAGCTGATCAGTTATTGATCAGATAACATGTTAATGGAGGATCCTCTGGTTGAACCTGACACAGACCTGATCACTTTAACACCAACATAATGGAGGTGGATGGCCAGCTGGTTCAGAACATCTCCACCACTGGACCTCTGTGGGATGGTTCTGGTCTGTAGAGGTCAGATCCTACTAAAACTGACCCACAGAAAGCCAGAGAACTGGAGACATGAGTACTGAAGTCTGACCCGTATTCCTCTGGTCCAACAAAAGAGCTACTGCAGCTCAAACTGCTGATAACGTTCTTGTTGGTTCTAATATAGAGGTGTTAGAACCCATCGAGGTGCAGAGGGGTCTAAATGTTGCTGCTGGCTCAAGTCCATCATCTAAAGTTCCTGTAGTGGATCCACAAGCACCAGAACTGGACCACAGAACAACGGGAGGTGGTTAGTTGTGATGGACTGTGTTTACTTTTCTATCACATGGATGTTCTGATCCGTCTCTGGAGAACACAAAGCATGTGGATCCATTTTGGGAAGGCTGTGAGTCGGTGTGTGATGCTTTGGACAAAGTTCTGCTGGAAACCTTTGGGTCGTGTCGTTCATGATGACGCTGACTGTATCGGGAGTTTGTACAGAACTTCTGTCCCTCTGTTTGGATCATCGGTCTGCAGAACTGATCATGATTCTGTTTAAGTGCTTCATGTGTAAAAACAGCTTCTTCTTCTACTTTCAGGTTGTAGAAAACAGAGAGGAGCTCTGACTCCTGAGGCTCCGCCCTCAGCAACATGATGTCAGCAGACCACAGACAGTTCAGTCCGGTTTGGATGCAGACGGACTCCTTCAGTACGTTCTGAGCCTGAACACCTTGCTGAGCCTGGACGTGGCGCTGGAGTAGATGAGGAAGGAACCTTCATCGGTGCTGAAGTGTTCCCAGTCTCTGCAGCCGAACGTGGGCAGACTGTGGACGGGAACGAACCCCTCGTAGCCCTGCCACCTGAAAACACACACCCCACAGGTCACATGGGCTCAGTCACACCTGGACAGGTGAGGATTAACACAACACACCTGTAGATGATGCTGTTCAGAGAATACGAGTTGCCATCATGAGAGTTTGCCACGACAAGGAACTTCTGGTCTCCGATGATGAAGAACTCCCAGTCCACAGCGCTGAACCAACAACAGTCACCACAGAGTCTTCAGTGTTTCATTCAGTCATTTCATTTTTATTCAGTACCAAAAACTGGTTCAACCTTTAACAGGATCAGAACTGAACCAGAACTTAAACTGATCCTAAAACCAGATCAGAGTTTGAAAACAGACTGAAACATTCAAAAGATTCACCAACATTTAGGATGAAACTGTGAGACTTCAGAATAAACGGATGTTTTTAAAGAGCAGCTTCATAGGAAGGTTAACAGAAGACAGGCAACAGACAGGTAAGCTCACCTGTGGGTCGGGATGTCCTGAAAGCGGATGAAGGTCTGAGTGAAGGTGTTGAGCTCGTACACGGTGGAGTTGATGTTATAGAGACTCGGGCCGCGGCTGGACAGCTGCTGACTGTTAGCAACGACCAGGAAGAACCTGCCGTCGATCTGAAACGTCTCCCAGTCCGTCGCTCCGACCGTCTGCAGCGAGATGAAGGAAACAATCAGCTGATGAGTTTATACAGCAGGAGCAGGGGAACGAGGTCAGGTGGAGCTGACATAAAAATCACTGCTGTAATCTCTCCTAAAGATTTCTAATAATTTGATCTAAAACATTTAACATTCTGTATGTCACTGATTATTAGAAAAAAGTGATTATAAATTAAAGTGATTAATAGTTTATGTGGTTGTTAGATGTTATAGCTACATGATAAACACTGTTGTAAATAGATTAATCTGTAATCTTATTCTGAATGAAGTGATTCCTGCTGAAAACCTGCAGAAACCTGTAAAAATCAGCTGTTGATCAGCCTGTAAATCAGTTTAATCTTTAAATCAACATGTGAATCAATGTTTTTAATGATCTGTGTAAGAGTGAGATTTGTTTAAGGAGGTAACGTAGTCTCTGTGATGCTGTCAGATAAAAGGATGAATTAAAGGTTCAGCTGCGTTCAGGAGGATTTAACATGTTTTGTGGTTTTAAAATGTAGTAAGTCTTTCTTCAGTCTGCAGCTGGAAACTCCCTCACACTCACTCATTAATTACACTCAGCCGGTTTCCTCTGCTTTACTTTCCTTTTTATCATAAACAGTCAGAATGAAACACGTTTCAATAAAACTGCAGCTGATTTGATGTTTCTGCTTTCATGTTTTCTCATCTGTCATCACATTAAAAGTTTTTACTGCCGTTTGGGAAGATTTATTACAGACAACCTGAAGAAAACAAGCAGCTGCTGCGGGTCACATGTTCATCATTTTAACTGTTAATGCTGCAGATCTGTAAACAGATTTAACTTGACAGAAACATCCCGAGTCTTTAAACTTCTGATCCGATCAACAGTTCGTCTGGTTCTCCTGCAGATAAACATCTGAGTTAATGTTTTTCTTGTGTTTGAAAGAAAAACAGGCAAGAAAACTGAAAAACTAGTAGGAATATGGGTTCAAGTCAGGACCTGGACCAGCCTGAGTCCAGTCTAAAAGGTGGTCAGATACTTGTCTGGGTCGGGTCTTGTGTCAGTGTACACATAAACATGATTAGAGTGAATCCATCCCGAGTCATCAGGAAGCTCCTCGACTGATAAATACAATCAGATTTAACGAACAAACATTTCAATAAACTCGGTTCTGATCCGAGACAGAAGTTACTTTCAAACTGAGCAGAACCGAAGCTGATTTAGTCAGTTGTACTTCACCTCTAGAGGGCGACACAGTGAAACAAGTTACAGTAACATTTATTCACACTGTCACAGATTAAAGAAAACCAGCCCTGAACCAAACCTGGTTCATCAGTCCAACACAGAAACACGGACCGTGATGTTCTGGAAGCTCCGGAAACGTCCGTCCAACCAGACGTAGATGGTAGACTTGATGGTGGTCGTCTGACCATCAAAGGTGTTGGCCACCACCAGGAAATGATACGGTCCAATGGTGAAGAACTCCCAGTCATACGCTCCAGATGTAGACAGCGTCTGGTTGACCTCAAACAGCTGGAACAGACGAAGATGGACATGATGGAACAACAGCAGGGACAAACAGGGACAACATGAGAGGACAAGAGACGAGGAGGATAAAATAAGATCAGACAGGATGAGTGAAGACAAGACCAGGACAGGAAAAGACAGACATAGTTAAAACAAGAGTCCACAACAACAGGACAGAAGACAGTCTTTAAGAAGACAAAAGACGAGAAAGACTGAGGACAAGACGGGATCAAGAAGATGTGAAAGAACATGAAACCAAAACTCACACAGAAACAACCAAAACAGGAAGGATATGAGGGAGGACGTGTCTCTGGGTGGGAGTTGAAAGAGTTGAGTGTTGGACACGGCTCACTGTCCACAGGCTGGACAGTGAGACAGCGAGTATTACCTTTGTGTCTGGGTTCCACCTGTAGATCACACTGTGGATGTTGTGGTTAGAGTCTCTGGCTGTGGACACACAGAGACACGTTTCATCATTTCAACAGGTGAAGATAAACATGTGATCGCCACCTGGTGGAGTGTCACAGTACAGGTCACAAGCCCCGCCCCCTTCAGAAATCACAATCAGCACTTTCCCCTAAATGGTTTGCACGATGAAGTTAAATAATAATCTGATTGTTTATTTATATATATGTAAATTCTGTCATATGTGTAAAACAGGTGTGCACGTTTCTCTTGAAAGTGTGCACGAGATTTACCTTTTGTTCATTAACAGACCCGTTAGACCGACCCGTTAGACCGACCCGTTAGACCGACCTGTTAGACCGACCCATTAGACCGACCTGTTAGACCGACCTGTTAGACAGACCCGTTAGACCGACCTGTTAGACCGACCTGTTAGACCGACCCGTTAGACAGACCCGTTAGACAGACCCGTTAGACAGACCTGTTAGACCGACCTGTTAGACAGACCTGTTAGACCGACCCATTAGACCGACCTGTTAGACAGACCTGTTAGACAGACCCGTTAGACCGACCTGTTAGACCGACCCGTTAGACCGACCTGTTAGACCGACCTGTTAGACAGACCCGTTAGACCGACCTGTTAGACCGACCTGTTAGACCGACCTGTTAGACCGACCCGTTAGACCGACCTGTTAGACCGACCTGTTAGACAGACCCGTTAGACCGACCCATTAGACCGACCCGTTAGACCGACCTGTTAGACCGACCCATTAGACCGACCTGTTAGACCGACCTGTTAGACAGACCTGTTAGACCGACCCGTTAGACCGACCTGTTAGACAGACCTGTTAGACAGACCCGTTAGACCGACCTGTTAGACAGACCTGTTAGACCGACCCGTTAGACAAACCCGTTAGACAGACCCGTTAGACAGACCTGTTAGACCGACCCGTTAGACCGACCCGTTAGACAGACCTGTTAGACCGACCCGTTAGACCGACCCGTTAGACAGACCCGTTAGACCGACCCGTTAGACAGACCTGTTAGACAGACCTGTTAGACAGACCTGTTAGACCGACCCGTTAGACAGACCCGTTAGACCGACCCGTTAGACAGACCCGTTAGACAGACCTGTTAGACAGACCTGTTAGACCGACCTGTTAGACAGACCCGTTAGACAGACCCGTTAGACAGACCCGTTAGACCAACCTGTTAGACCGACCTGTTAGACAGACCCGTTAGACAGACCTGTTAGACCGACCCGTTAGACCGACCCGTTAGACCGACCCGTTAGACCGACCCATTAGACAAGCAGCCAAAAAAAGGCAGATTCAAGTCTTTAATGCCGCCTACAGTGAGACTTGTAGACCTGCAGCAACTCAGTCATGCCAGCTGATGGATAACTGTGTTCCTCACAGGAACATGTGGTTCTTCTATCCAGTCTCAGTCCAGAATGTTCCTATCTGTGGTGGAAGAAGCTACACAGGTCCACCAGAGCAGGACGTCCCTCTCTACCTTTAGACTTAGCTCTTTAGAGGACACCTCGTCTACCAACACATGGACTTCTGGACCGGTTCTACAGTCTCCAGCGGAGTTTCAGACTGAGGTGAATCTTCATGTTGCTCATGACTAGTTTCAAATAAAAGACTGGATTCAGATTTAGCTTGTGTTCCATCAGCTGATCAGTCTCACATGACGTGGACTCAAAGCAGACTGTGTGTGATCTGATCCCAGTTCACCTGAATTCTTTTCTCTCAGATCATAAACAATCTGACGGGATCAGCGAGTGTGTTTTTATCTCCACAGGAAACAGCAGCGTGCAGGTGGAGGTGTGTTTGAAGTGTTCCAGTCGAGTGGCTGCAGGACGACACCGGCTCTTTCTGCCCTTCAAAGATTCTGTTTTATCAGCTGAAAACCACAAATCTCCAACATCAAAGAGTCGTGTTTTAAGGCTCTTAACGACCAGACTCTCCTCAGAATGATCAGCATCTCTGATCCCGTTCACGAACAGGGAGTGATGAACCTGACCACACTGCAGCTTGTTATTTCACATGTCTAATTACAGACGTTTCACTCGGAAACATGTTCAGAAAAGAAGAAACTAAATCTAAGTGAACAGAAAAACTGTGAACATGTTGAGGCCTTTCAGAGAAATGATTGAACATTCTGATTATAAAGACTTGATATTTAAACCTAGAAATAATAATTACATTTTTGATATAAAAGTGTATTTCCTGTTTACCTCGTCTGTGATTGGCCACCACCAGGAAGCTGTGATTATGGATCTGAAAGGCCTCCCAGTCCTGAGCAGCATGAGTCTCCAGAGTCTGATAACGAATGAAACGCCGCCGTCGCTGATTCCATCGATAGATGACTGACAGTTCAGGCTCCGCCTTCCTGACGTCTGCCACCACCAGAAAAATCTGATGGATGGAAACAACTAGTTAAATGTTTCAGCATCACAAGTTTTATCATCATAAATAAAAACAGAATAAAAATCATCTGACTTATCGAAGAGTCAAAGAACAAATTTCTAATACTGAATATATGAACACAGATTAAACTGCTGGACGGATAAAATAACTTTAATACAGACAAAGAGATCAAACTGTTTTTTATTCCTGCTTTCATGCTGAGTTCTCATTGGACGACCCCTCTGTGATCATAACTACCAACAGCCAATCATGTTGCCCACGTCCTTCATCCCAGAAACACTCTGGATGAGTTTCCATCAAACAAACAATCTCAAAGATTCACTAAGAAACAACAAAAAGCCACATAATGATTTAAAAACACTACAAGTTATAAAAAGAGAAACAAAGACACAAATTCTTTTAAAAGAGAACAAATACGTTATTGTTGTGATTCTGGGTTCTAAAGAACATCAGTCAGTCTTTGGATCGTTTTAAAATGTTCTGTCTGATCTGCAGAGCTTTGTGTTCACACCTGTGTTAAACAGGAGTTCCCAAACAAACCTGAACACAAGACTCCTCCCTCTCAGCTTCTTGCTGAGCACACTTGATCACAGGTCATGTGATCACAGGTCATGTGTTTTGTGTTTGGGTGACTCACCTTGTCATCGATGGTAAAGTGTTTCCAGGCACGAGCTTCCTGAGTGCTGATGTTCTGGTACAGCTGGAATGACCCGTTTCTCCATCGGTAGATCCCCGAGCCGGACCAAGCGTCCCTGCCGGAGGAAACATGATGGTTACCAGGGAAACATAGACCTTCAAGTCCACCATACCTGCTGTGAAGGTATTTGGTACCTGTTGGCTGCAGCCATGAACAGGCCTTCAGACGGGATGGAGAAGATCTCCACATCAAAGGTTTCTGAGCGGGTGTACAGGTCCTGGTAGTCCTCCACGTAGTCCAGACGCTCCTTACCTGCAGATAAGACAGTTTTCAATGTCTTAAGATATTTGAGGATTTCTTTAGATCTAACGATCTAACAGAAATCAGAAAACTTACATGGTTCTTTTTAAATAACTGGAAAGATTTACAGATATAAAGGTTTATAAATCATCTCTGGACCTGATGCCGTAAATGATCTTCTGCTTCAGATAATCAAAGTTCCCACAGAGCTGACAAATATCCCATGAAATAATGGTACCACTCTGAACTCAGTAGGATGTAAGACCAGATTGTGAAAACCACTATCTGAGATCATCAGTCTAGTTTCATCCTGATTGGACAGTGAACATCAGCTGCAAGCCGTCTCGTTAACGGGTTCTTGAGCCGCTGCTGATAGTTCTCTGTATGAGATGTTAAAATCAGCAAACCTGTTTATGTAATGAAAATTGAGCTGTGAGCACTCTTGCATCCCCAAGTGCAGCATCTTCATTGAAAGTTACTGGGTGTTTCTGTAATTGTTAATCAGATATGATAAATATGATGTGACTGAACGCAGATTTTCAATATGAAGTACAGGAATACAAACATAATCTTGTAACATAGTTGTTCTTTAATGACACAGTTTCTGTAATAATTCAGTTATAAAAGCATCAGTTCAAATCTAAAACCAGCTGATTGTGTTTATGTTGTGAGCTACTTCCTGTTCAGACTCACTCTGAAGCAGCTTTTGCCACATCAGCCCGTCACAGATGTAGAAGCCTTTCTTCAGAGTGTTAAACCACAGCTGACCCTTTTCTGGTCCTGAACATGGAGGACGAGTCCCTGCGGTGACTCTGGTCTCTGCCTCTGAAACAACAAAACAACAGATTTAATGTTTAGAAGATGCAGAAAAAATCCAGATTAAGAAACAAGAAAATTAAACGTAAGTTTAAATCTGAAAAACTTCAAACAAGAACATCAAAAACAGGAAACTAAAAACCTCCATGAACCGTTTCACTTGTCTTGTTTCAGAGCGATGGACTTTACTGCACGAATGCTCCCATAAGTGTAACGGAACTTCACCAAAAACACTGATCCACCCAAGCCTGTACCATCTCAGAACCGGACCTCTGGACTCACAGACGGCAACAGACCGGATTCTCTGTTCATTCTTTTGTCCAGAGCGTGTGGTGGAATCTTTTCCAACAAAGATCAGGAACATTAATCCATACAGTCCATATTTCCACTGTCTGTCAGATGAACTCTGACCCCAGACGAACTCTGACCTTAAATGACCTCTGACCAGATGAACTCTGACCCCAGACGAACTCTGACCAGATGAACTCTGCCCTCAGACGAACTCTGACCCCAGATGAACTCTGACTCTCATTGTGGATTAATCAGCTGTTGAGTGTGGGTTCCTGATGCAGGTCTGTCTGAGGATCAGAGATCACAGACGTTCAGTTTAAACTTCAGCTCCAGTTTAAATGGTTTCATGATATTTTGCTCTGAAGAGGCAGAAATCTGTAAATCCTTCCAATGGTTCTGACAGAATTCTTGTTTTTCTTGATTTTCTCACACGTTTCTTGTTCAGAAGATCTTCAGTTTGACATCTTTAATCATCAAAGACTGAACTGAATCCCGAATCTCCAAACAAATGAATATATTAAAAATAAAAATATTACTGTGTTTTAACACATTTTCCGACCCAGTGCAAAACAAAAAGATAAATCATTGTTTCTTTTTACTTTACATTTTCCATATCATCCCATTTTTTTTATCTGGTTTGAGTGTGTTTTCAAATTAAAAACTTTAAGAATAAAAAACAATTAATTATAAAAATGTGAACTCTGAGGATGTTTTCTTCAGAAATCTGAGGTCAACGTCAGGCGACTGCAGTTTGTGTGAATCGCTCAGCTGCAGGCAGGTACATAAATCAAACGCACCTCAGACTGATTTATATAAACTCTGAGTCATAAAAAGCCTAAAGGATCGACGCTGAACTTCAATCAGCTGAACTTTATTAATTCTGTCATCATTAACGGTTCCATCACACATTATCAGACAAAACAACATGATTAATCAATAACATTCATCTGGAGAAGAACGATTGTGTCAACCACTAAAGAAAGAAAGAAAAGACACGAGACTGTTGCTTTAAACTTTCAGACATCCTGACCGCGAAAGGTAACACACCTGTGCATGTCTTCACCTGTCTGACCTCACACTGTTGTCACGGAAACACACATCAAACATGAGTACAAACCCTCAGAGGGCTTGTAGTACAGCCGCACATTGCTATACTTGTGAGGACTCTACTGTGTGTAAAATACTAAATAACCCAAACATCTGCCCTGAACCAGATCTCAGACCAGAACCTGGAACCTGAAAGGATGTTCTGTTTCACTAGAACCAACAGAACCAATGATCCTGCTGGTGTTTCTACCAGTAAAAGAGGGTGTGAAATAAACTCAGAAGCTGCAGAGGAATGACAATCATAAACAAACAGGTCTTCATCGTGTCAGTGTGCAGATCAGGTTACTGAATCTCTGATACCATCACAGGACCAGTTTTACAAACAGTCCACCAAGACTGAGGAGGTTCTGGAACAGAGAGACTTTCCCTCAGTGAGTCCACATTCTGCAGGTAATCCAGCATCAAACCAGACAGCAGATCTCACCTGTTGGTTATAGTTTAATAATATTTATAAACTGGTATTTTAAACTGTCTGATATTCAGAGTGAGTCTGCAGTGACTCGATCTGATTCATATTCAACTCAACATCGAGTTTATTTAATTTAACTGGACTGAACTTCACTGGATTCATTTGGACAGAAATACTGTATAACCTTCTCTTTTATTGTGAAGTGATAATTTTCAAAATAAAACTGAATTCAGTTTTAAATGTAAAAGCAGTGAAACAGGAAATGTCTCTGACTCGTGTTGAGCTGCAGGAGCTTCTCACCGTACGGGTAAACCAGTCTCTGGTGGTCTGGCTGTAAGGGGATGGACTTCAGAACCTGTGGGACGATCAGCTCGGCCAGACTGGGTTCAGAGTTTGGACACAGTCTGGACGTGGCGTCTGAGCCAGGAAGCAGAACAAACTGACGCAGCAGACCCTGAACACAGAGAAACCAGTCAGCAGGAAAACTTGATGGTTCTGGATATGATTCTGATTAAAGTCTCACCGAAAAGCGATTCCTCCACCGGCCCCTGCTGCCGATAAAGAACCTGGACCCTCGGGTGTTCAAAGTGCTGGAGAAGGGCCGGACCTGTTTACTGCGAGAAACAAAACCAGTTAACAGGACAAGCTGACCCCCTGACCCAAAACCATCAAAGACCAGGTCAAAATGGTGTGAGCTGCTTTATAAATCTTCAAATTGTTGTTTAACACTATGAAACAGAACCAGAATAATCTGATCAGCTGAACCACTTTAGAACCTGGTTTAACAGAAACCTGGTGAGTTTCACAGAATCAGCTGAAAATATATAAAAACAGACTAAAATGGGACGTTATCAGATGGAGAAGTTTAAACCAATCTGAATCAGGTGATCAGGCAGACTTAGTTCTAACTAGTTTGAACTGGTTTTTAATCAGTCTGAACTGGTCTCAACTGGTTTGACCTGGTTTGACCTGATTTGACCTGATTTGACCTGGTTTGACCTGGTTTGACCTGGTCTGACCTGTTTTGACCTGTTTTGACCTGTTTTGACCTGATTTGGGACTTACAGTTCCAGGGACAGTCCACAGTCGATGGTCAGTGAGGCGTAATGTCCAGTAACGGCCAACACCAACGTGTGCCAGCGGTTATCATCCAACTGAACATTTTTAAAAATGATTCGGCTCCGCCCATCAACACCGGGGGGCGTGGTCAAGAGATGAAGTCGGTTCTTAGAGACGTGTAACCCCAGCAACAGTGAATCAGATCCATCCTTCACCACAGAGAACATGTACTCGTTGGTCTGGGAGGAGAGAGGACATTACCTGGTTGGACAGTACTGGACTTAACTGGATTAGACTGGACCAGGTTTTGTTTGATTCTTTAAGTTTACCTTCTTTCTTAGTTTCTGTATCTTCATTGTGACAACCAATGAAAACTCAGAAGGAAAATAATCACAGTTGATGAAGATCTGTGAGGCGGGAAAACTCAGAGCTGTCGGTTTGACGCCAGTCAGTCTGAGGCCTCTGGACCCTCTGGACTGAACCATCTGCATCTGTTAGGACAGAACACAGATCTTAAAGGTGTTTAGGACCACCTGATGTATGTCACACCTGAGACAGTGTCCTACCTGTGTGGGCGTGGCTTGTCCTGGGCTTGGCAGGACTCTGGACAGCAGGTCTAGAGGCAACAGGTCTGAAAAGAAACCAAACATCAGTGTTACAGCTGAAACTCAGTCTTAGC
>SSNP01000087.1:2293037-2306550 GCA_006937955.1 Pachypanchax playfairii
TTTTAAAGGTAAGAAATGCACACAATTCACTTCATGGCGCCAGCATTGGCTTTCACTATTTGGAATATTTTGGTCTCTCTGAATTTGTTGAATTTAAAGTCACCATTCGCTTTTTATATTTCTATGGGATGTATGAGAAAGAGGGATGGGGAGGGAGGGAGAAACGCAGCCTGTTATGCACGTTGCCTCTCCGTTTGGCTGCACAGTGTGCTTGTACGTAACGGAATCTTGCAGAATGTTGTTTGTAGGATAATTGGTGCTGTTGTGCTGTGTTGATTGATGGCTGATAGTCATATTAAGCATTTACATGATATTTAGGTCTTGAGCGGGTTTTTGTGCCCCCTCACTGATATTAAATGCCCCCCGATTATATCTGTTCTGCCGCCGACTCTGGTCTTAGCTATGGACAGACAGTCCTTTAAAAGGACTGATGTCATTTCCTGTTGACTGAAACGAGACAAAGATTTTTACAGAATGTGTCTTACAGAAAACAGAATAACAGATGAGGAGACAAACTGTTACAAAGTAAAAGACAACACAAAGGAGTAACTTTAAACGTTTACCAACAGGTTTAACAGTTAATTCTCCTGCTGCATCCTGCAGATCCAGGATCAGTTATTACTGTCCCACATGGTTTAACCTTCATCCTCTACAGTCTTTTCTGTTTGTAGATACCTGAGGGTGTTTGACATCCTGATGGATGTGAAGCTTTATGCTTTTACCAAAACATAAACATAAAGTGAAAACTGTCCTGAACTTCTGCTGCCTGTCAAACATCTGAATTTATAAACAACAAACACATTGTGAATAAAACTGATTTATAAAACTCATCGTGGCAACATTTCAGAAAAAACAAGTTTATAACTCCAAATTTCTCAAAGATAAAGATCTATTCAGAAAAAGGAAATAATAATTAATTTAAAATAAATAGATTCTTGTGTTTCCTCAGACAAGACGTTAGAAGCAGGTTCCTGGTTTTCAGGCTGTTTGTTTCCAGAACTCAGACCTGAAACTGGAACAGCTAAAAATAAAGACTAGATGTGGATGGAGACAGATTATCTCCTGCTGATTATTTCAGATCCCTGAAAGCTAATTTTCATAGACCTGAATTAAAATCAGCATCTGGAGGAAATTATAAGAGACATAAATCTATTTTCCTCAAACTGAGTCGGGATGATGAATCTTTACTTTGTCATGTTGATCTGTATCATCCATCTGATCTCAGATCAGTTTAATCACCTGAGAGGTGCCTGCTCTTCTTTATCTGCAGCTTTCACTCAACATCTAAAAATAAAACTCATCTTCATATGAAGATTAACATCCTATCAGCTGTTTCCTGCATCAGCTGGATCCTTTCATCTAAAAACAAAATCAAAAACTATTTCTGTAAAAACTCAACTGATGTACGGTCCTGCTCAAAACTCATGAATATTATTTATATATGACTTACCCTTTAAATCCTTTAAAATTTATTTATCAATAATTCTTCAGGCGTTCTGAAAGTTTTTTAGAAGTTTTTCTTTAAACGTTGACTGTTTTTCACTCAGTTTCAGCCGTCTTACAAACATCTCTTCATAAATCTGAACACAGACTTTATTTCTGTAAGTCTTAAATGTACATCATGATCCATGAGTTCTGTTTTCACGGTACCAACATGTTCCTACAGATTTCTCTTTACTGGCAGATGATGTGACATCAAACAGTTTATTTGATCTATTTCTGTTAGAAAACACTGGAGTTCATTTTCACCTATTGCTAATCTTTGCTGTGAATATCGTGACGTGGAGACATTAACCCGAAAAGAACCAGTTATATCAATATTTAAGTTGCTGCATCACTAATTTATCTGTGCATTAAAACCACAGACACTAGAAGAGAGGTTTAAGTCTTTTTATCTGATGTCAGTTTTAGCTGGAATTCCCCTTTAAGCTCCTCTGAGGCCGTCTGTGTGTTTTGTTGCAGCAGCAGATCAATGGAGGATGAATGAAGGGAGGGGACGACAAGTTCAGAAACAGATCTCACATTTCAAAGAGTCGTAACATCCAAACACAAAGAAGCAGCGACGTCTGAAGCTCAGGCAACACCGAGATGTCACTGTAAACTGGTCAGAGCAGTACCACACTGAAACAGGTACAGGTACAGGTATAGGTACAGGTATAGGAGAAGGTTATGGTGTTCCACAGAGTTCTGTTCTTAGTCCTGGTCTATTTAAACTCTGCAGCCACGTTCAATATATTTTATTTAGCCTTCACTGTTCAAGGACTTGTTTACTGTAACAAAGTAAAACCTGTTCATTTTAAAAGACAGATCAGACCGATGGATGAGGAACCTAAAACAGAAATAATACGCAGGAGATGACTGACGAAACAAAACAAACAAAAAGTAAACCAAAAGCCCAAAAGGAAAAAAACACAATAGCTCGGGAAGACGGTCACTCCAAACTGGAAAAAAACAAACATTTCAAACAGGAACAGAATGAAACTGAGGAAGAAACAAACAAACAGCAAAAACCAGGCAGAATCTGCAGTGAAGGAACTACGAGCAGGTGAACACCAGAGGAATGGGAACCACTAAATAAAACAGGATGTAAAGAAAATTTTAACACAATTCCACAGAAAACAAAAAGTTTGTTTTGTCAAAGATTGAACAGCTTTAAATTTTTAGAGGTGTGTTCATACCTGTGCAGGGTCTCCAGCTGTGGCTCAAGACCGCTGAGGTGAGCAGTGACCAGGTGAGCAGCAGGGGGCAACACGCCAACATCACGCCTCTGAACCGTGTATTCCTGATTATCTGCTCACTTCAGCATCCCACAGCGTCATGACGACCTGATGAAGAGACGATCCTCGTCCTGTTGCTGCCTGAGGTCAGAAAAACCTCAGAGACCAAGACTTCAGAGTCCGTTTGGTTTTTTAAATCCAGCTGAACATTAAATCAGATCTGAAAGGAAAATTAACTGGAAATGAATTTAAGTGTGTTTTTAAATAATTCCAGATTATTTTACTCTGTCAGGTGGAGTTCAATAAAACTTAAAGGTACAGGCTAATGACTGGATTTACAGTATCATCGGCGATAAATTTTCATTTTATCAGTTAAAACATTAAGTTTTAGAAATATTTGAATAAATCTTTGAAGCCAAATCAAATCTTACTAAAACAAGAAATCTACAGAGGTTAACTTCCTGATATGAGTTTATCTTTGATCTCTGAGGTCAACTGAATCCACGTTTAGATTCAGACTGATTGGAAATCAATATTTAAAGATTTCATTTAATTTAAATATTTACCGTTAATAGACTGTAGAACTCTGAAACAACCCTGTAACAACATTCAGATAACGCTGTAATTGTTGTAAAATCTATAGAATCTGGAGGCGTTTTTGATCAGAAACTGATCAATCTGATCAATTACAGTCAAAGACTTTAATTCACTTTAAAAAGGTTTTAAATTCAGCCTGTTGATGTCAAATTAACGCTGAATACAACTTTTTCTAAAAAGTGAATGTGACAAAGTTCAAAGAGAGTCAAACCTGATGAAGAGCGAGTCAATGAGCAGAACCAGGTCCAGTCCTGGTTCTGGATCCATCTGTGGTTCCAAACATGTTCCAGAAAGAATCTCGCAGCTTCATGAACTCTGAAAATGTCCCAAACGACTGAAACGTGTTTGTTAATTTAGAAATGTTTGACCTTCAGTTTGATTATCAGCCAAATAGAACATGAACAGAACATGAACAGAACACAACAGAACCACAATCTGCCCACTTCAAAATGTACTGTAAATCTCAGTCATTTTGTTTCTCCTTCAGCTGCAGACGCCCACCAGTCCTCCTCCTCCTCCTCCTCTATTGAATGTTCCTCTCCAGGTGACGGCAGCTGTCTGCAGCTGGTCTGAGCTTCAGGTGAGTCTACCTGAGGAGAGTCACTTCACCTGCAGGGAGTAAATATAAAAACATGGGCGGAGCCACAGGGGGTGGGGGGAGCACTGCCTCCTCATTACCTGTTAAAACACCTGAATGCAACTGAGAAACAGGTAAATGAAACAGACTCTTTTTACAGGAGAAAGATGGTTGATACTATGAAAAGGAACTACAAATAAAACAATAACAATAAACAAAAACAATCAAACATAAACCACAAGATGAAATGGTCCTGAGGACAAGATGAAGATCAGGTGAGAGGTAAGAGGTGTGCAGCTTTGACCCTGAGAGGAAAAAAATCTTCTCAGAAATCAAAGATTTTCATAATAAAACAGGAAGTGGGGCTTGGAACAGAAAACTAAAATCTAAAAACTGACAGCTGGACTGAGATGAACAGCTTCACCTGTCCTGTTGATCTGAAAGTGAAAGTTTTCTGAGTTAGATCACCATGGTAACAGAGGTTGAATCCATCACCTTGATCCCATCAGGATTTTATTTCCTTCTTATCCATTAACACAACCTGCTGTTCCTGTGAATAAAGTCTCGGGACGAGGGAGTTTCTTCTCCTGTAGTTGTATTATAATGTATGTTGTATATCAGATTCAATATCTCACACAGAACTTTCTTGGTTCTGGTTTTAAAGTAAAACAGCTGACAAACTGAAAGCAGCCCACCTGCTGCAGAAGCCTTCAGGTACATGTATGTACACGTGCAGCAGTACGACAGACGTGTTTTCTGCTAGTGATGGAGTGAAGTTTGATCTGCCTTCAGTCAGAGGCAGCTGTGATACGAGGCGTTTAAATCCAAGTAATCCCAGTTTAAACATCCAGCTGGATCCAGTCCAACAGGCAGAAACCATTGAACTCAGAGACCTCCAGAGTCACATGACTGGATCTCATCATGGTCCTGAGCTCAGGTGGAGAATAAGCTGCAAACATCAGTAAATAAATACTTCAGTCACCAGCATGGAAACACTCATCAGCTGGAACAGCTGTTTATTAAATCTGATGTGAGAGATTTCAGTTTTAAAATGTGAAAGTCGTTTGTTTTGGATAAAAGTCAGTAATCTTTGAGACATCGTGGTCACCAGAAGCAGCAGCACAGCAACTGCAGCATTCGGCCAATCAGAAGAGAGAAGCTTTCCAGGAGGATAATGATGTCATAAAAAATAAAACTAAACACCAGAAACTTCCAGTTCAAATTATACCTGATCAAAAGAACACATGGAGTTAATAATAGATCTATTAAAACTTTAATGAATCATTGTTTGATCGTCTTCAGTCCAGTTTTTAGTTTCCTGTGAGGTTTTTGTTCAGTTTTATTTCAATGTGTAAAAACTGCAAAACAATTGCTGTGAAGTTTAACTCTGTTTATTCGGTATAATTAATCTTTTATTGGCGTCAGTGTTACTTTAACTGAAGACTGATACAGTAATGATCACAGTGACATTCAGAGTTTTTCAGTTTCAGTATGTTGAAAACACGTTGAGTCTCTGATCATCCAGAACCACGATTCACAAAGAAACGTCCAACTCTCACAATGAACACGACACACTGAATGTTCAGATAAAGTTCCAGACACCTCGGGATGGACAAGTGTGTCCAGGTGAATTTACTCTATTTATGACGTCCAGCCTGGATCCGAACTGAAGAAGCCTTCAGAATAAAAACTGATACGTCTTCAGAATAAGAGGACAGAGTCCAGTTATCAACTCTCAGGTTATAAAGACTCAGACACTCTTTCCAGAATACATGAGGATTCAGAATTCAGTGACTCGCAGCAGGTAATCAGAGCACCTGCATGTTCACTCTGAGTGATGACATCAGGTGAGATGCAGGTTCAGACAGGAAGTTGTTGATGTTACATCCCTTTAAACTGAACCAGGATCAGCTGAGGAATCTGCATATAGAGAAGCTTCAGTCAAGTCATTCACTGGTTTACCTCCGCAGAGTCCAGTCCTGGTTCCTGACAGCCGCCACCCTGCAGGTTTTAGACCTTCCTCTGCATCGACTCAGTGGGACTTCAGGACATGCTGAACTGTAAATCATCGAATCAGGAAAACATCTGAAACACGTAGGATACAGAACCTCCAGGATCAGGATCAGCCACACCTGCTCTACCTGAGGTCCCTCTGATAACTAACGTGGACAGAGACAGGGATCATAATCAGTCCAGTTTCTGTCCAGACGAGAACCGAAACATGAAATATGTATGAAACAAGACTGAAAACTGAGGAATCATCTGCAGACCTCCAGACTTCTGCTTAACTGATGGAAACTGTCATGAGAATAAAAATAGGACAGAAACAAAAGTTGATGTTTATCTTATTAAAATGTATAAAATAAATATCACTTCTTAAGCAGGCTGGTTAAAAACCACAAAATGGCATGAAGATGAAACCAGAACATGATTAATCATCTGGATCATTCTCTCCTTCCAATTCTACATAAAACCACTGAAACAAACAGTAAGAGAATCCAGATCAACATGGATTTAAAATCAGAAACAGAAAAAACTCAATAAATAAATAATTAGAGAATCAAACAGCTCATTTTCGGATTTTAATGAATAATGAAATTGAAAGAAACTCTTCGCTGCAGAACTCCATCAGCTCGTCTGTAAAAACCCAAACCCCGACCATCAGGAAGAGTTAAAGTGCAAAAACATCTGCTGACACGACGATGACCAACGACACGGAGAGACGCACCCAACAGCAAACAACAGAAGGAAGAATGGGACAAACAGGAAACACTGGGACAAATAGGACAAACAGACTGCTGAGGACGTGGGGGGAGGAGGGAAATGGAGACAGCTGCGAAGGAGTATCAGGAAGTGACACGGGAAACAGGAAGTGAGGTCATGATGGTTTGTGTCTGCGTTTAGATGAAACCCTCCTGATGACATCACCACCATGACCTCTGATCAGCTTCCAGTCTTTGATCCATCAGTTCATTGATCTGTCCATCTGCAGTTTTGTGTGTGTTTCCATGGTAACGAGGTCAGTAATCCACACAGTCTGTATTCGAGCCATAAACACACACACAGCAAGGTGATGACATCATCTTTACAGGCCGAGTGACTTGCGAACAATCTTCTGAGCGAGTTTGTAGAACTGATCTCTGTCCTCACGCCACATCTTAGAGGCATCAACGTTCGCACCGCTCTCATCGTTAGGCTCTGAGAGGATGACGAGAAGAGGAGAGGGAGGAGAAGAGGACACGGAGGAGGAGACGGAGGAGACAAGGACGAGAAGGAGAAGAAGAGGACAGGGAGGAGGAGATGGAGGGGACAGGGACGAAAAGGAGAAGAAGAGGACAGGGAAGAGGAGATGGAGGGGACAGGGACGAAAAGGAGAAGAAGAGGACAGGGAAGAGGAGATGGAGGGGACAGGGACGAGAAGGAGGAGTGGGAGGAGATGAGAACAAGTTAAAACTTTCCAAATGTGTTAAACACGAGTCAGGTGTGTTAAACACGAGTCAGGGGTGTTAAACACGAGTCAGGTGTGTTAAACGCGAGTCAGGTGTGTTAAACGCGAGTCAGGTGTGTTAAACGCGAGTCAGGTGTGTTAAACGCGAGTCTGGTGTGTTAAACGCGAGTCTGGTGTGTTAAACGCGAGTCAGGTGTGTTAAACGTGAGTCTGGTGTGTTAAACGTGAGTCAGGTGTGTTAAACACAAGTCAGGTGTGTTAAACGTGAGTCTGGTGTGTTAAACACGAGTCAGGTGTGTTAAACGTGAGTCAGGTGTGTTAAACACGAGTCAGGGGTGTTAAACACAAGTCAGGTGTGTTAAACACGAGTCAGGTGTGTTAAACGCGAGTCAGGTGTGTTAAACGCGAGTCAAACGTGAGTCAGGTGTGTTAAACACGAGTCAGGTGTGTTAAACGTGAGTCAGGTGTGTTAAACGTGAGTCAGGTGTGTTAAACGCGAGTCTGGTGTGTTAAACGTGAGCCAGGTGTGTTAAACACGAGTCAGGTGTGTTAAACGTGAGTCAGGTGTGTTAAACACGAGTCAAACGTGAGTCAGGTGTGTTAAACACGAGTCAGGTGTGTTAAACGTGAGTCAGGTGTGTTAAACACGAGTCAGGTGTGTTAAACGTGAGTCAGGTGTGTTAAACACGAGTCAAACGTGAGTCAGGTGTGTTAAACACGAGTCAGGTGTGTTAAACGTGAGTCAGGGTGTTAAACACGAGTCAGGTGTGTTAAACGTGAGTCAGGTGTGTTAAACATGAGTCAGGTGTGTTAAACATGAGTCAGGTGTGTTAAACACGAGTCAGGTGTGTTAAACGCGAGTCAGGTGTGTTAAACGTGAGTCAGGTGTGTTAAACGTGAGTCAGGTGTGTTAAACGTGAGTCTGGTGTGTTAAACGTGAGTCAGGTGTGTTAAACACGAGTCAGGTGTGTTAAACGTGAGTCAGGTGTGTTAAACACGAGTCAGGTGTGTTAAACGTGAGTCAGGTGTGTTAAACACGAGTCAAACGTGAGTCAGGTGTGTTAAACGTGAGTCAGGTGTGTTAAACGTGAGTCAGGTGTGTTAAACGTGAGTCTGGTGTGTTAAACGTGAGTCAGGTGTGTTAAACACGAGTCAGGTGTGTTAAACGTGAGTCAGGTGTGTTAAACACGAGTCAAACGTGAGTCAGGTGTGTTAAACACGAGTCAGGTGTGTTAAACGTGAGTCAGGTGTGTTAAACACGAGTCAAACGTGAGTCAGGTGTGTTAAACACGAGTCAGGTGTGTTAAACGCGAGTCAGGTGTGTTAAACGTGAGTCTGGTGTGTTAAACGTGAGTCAGGTGTGTTAAACGTGAGTCTGGTGTGTTAAACGTGAGTCAGGTGTGTTAAACGTGAGTCTGGTGTGTTAAACGTGAGTCTGGTGTGTTAAACACAAGTCAGGTGTGTTAAACGTGAGTCAGGTGTGTTAAACACGAGTCAAACGTGAGTCAGGTGTGTTAAACACGAGTCAGGTGTGTTAAACGTGAGTCAGGTGTGTTAAACACGAGTCAGGTGTGTTAAACGTGAGTCTGGTGTGTTAAACGTGAGTCAGGTGTGTTAAACGTGAGTCTGGTGTGTTAAACGTGAGTCAGGTGTGTTAAACACGAGTCAGGTGTGTTAAACGTGAGTCAGGTGTGTTAAACACAAGTCAGGTGTGTTAAACGTGAGTCAGGTGTGTTAAACACGAGTCAAACGTGAGTCAGGTGTGTTAAACACGAGTCAGGTGTGTTAAACGTGAGTCTGGTGTGTTAAACGTGAGTCAGGTGTGTTAAACACGAGTCAGGGGTGTTAAACACAAGTCAGGTGTGTTAAACGTGAGTCAGGTGTGTTAAACACGAGTCAAACGTGAGACAGGTGTGTTAAACACGAGTCAGGTGTGTTAAACACGAGTCAGGTGTGTTAAACACAAGTCAGGTGTGTTAAAAGTGAGTCAGGTGTGTTAAACACGAGTCAGGTGTGTTAAACACGAGTCAGGTGTGTTAAACACGAGTCAGGTGTGTTAAACGTGAGTCAGGTGTGTTAAACACGAGTCAGGTGTGTTAAACGTGAGTCAGGTGTGTTAAACATGAGTCAGGTGTGTTAAACATGAGTCAGGTGTGTATCAGGCGGGTTGTTGTACCTGCCAACATGCTGACCACAGACAGCAGGATCTTCTCCACACTCTGGACTGGACTCCACCTCTCTGCACTGCTCTCATAACCCATGGGATCATCACCAGGAGCGTGAAGGATGGAGATACACACTCGACCATCTGGGTAGACTGAGGCAGAAGAAGAAGACAAAGAAGATGATGATGAGGAGATTATTTTTATATTTTTAAAAATGAAAACAAAAACTTGCTGTAAAATTCAGAAACATTTTAAATGTTTGAGGTTTTGCTCTCCACCTGTTCACTTGCATGGAATCAACTTGGCTCAAACCTGATTGGCTGTCTGGTTTCATCTCCTCACCTCTTGCTGATATTCTACTCGTTAACCTACATGTATTTGTTTGTTTAGATCACACCTGTCTGTCCTCACCTGAAGGGACAAACCTGCACACTAATGATTTAAATGTTTAGCAGGAGGGACCGCCTTCAGGTATTCAACAGCTGGTTCTGATTGGACCTTTTCCATCTGGTGTTGAGACACCTGAGACAATTTCAGAGGCAGCGACCCGCTTTCTTCTTCATGTGTTTTATCTTGAAGCTGCAAGTTGTTTATGCAGGATCAGACAATACAGTTTCAGCAGAAGGTTCAGCTCGGGGCCATGCTGGTGTGTGAAGATGATGATGATAGTAGTGAACATGATGATGGGCCAGGACCAAGACTCTGTCCTCTAATCAGTACTGAGCGTGCTCAGACCACAACAACATGCTCACTAATCACAGTGCTAATGACAGTACGCTAACGAGGCGTGTTCTGAAGAGTCCAATAACAGGTTCTGAGTCAGAATTATCGTCTTGGTGACTGTATCACCTGACAGGATTGTCTGGATTGAACAAAAACATTTTCATTCGATACAGGATCACGTCTTTCTGTTAGAAAAGCATCTGTGTGCAGCTGAGGGGGCGGAGCCTGTGTGCAGCCAGTAGACTTACTGTTTGGGTGAAACATGTCGCAGGTGAACCTCATCTTCGGAGGGCTGAGAGGATAATCAGATGGGAAGCTGAGGACGGCAGGAAACACCCCTCCTTCAAAACATGTGTCCTCAGGACCCCTGGTATGCAAACAACATGAAGATCAACAAACAACACAGATCAACAACACAAACACCATACAGATCAACAAACATGAGCATCAAAAACACAAACAAACAGATCAACAAACATGGGCATCAACAACACAAACAAACAAACAACACAGACATCAACAACACAAACACCATACAGATCAACAAACATGAGCATCAACAAAACACAAACAAACAGATCAACAAACAAACACCAGGCCACAGTTGTAAACAGCTGCAGAAGACAGATTTTTTGCTGATTTTCAGCTTTAACTTGTTTCAATTTATTAAAACTGTTTATAAATAAACAATTTCTTTTTTGATCAAGCAGCTGATTTTCTGAACACGAGGACAATCAGGTTTGAAAACACAGTATGAGAGGAGGCCAGGTATTACACAGCTCACAGGTTTACGTGTGTGTGTCGCTGCTGTTAAATGAATCCAGTTCCAGTGTGAACAGAATGATTCTGATCAGGATCGGTTCTAATCAGACCTCAGGTGGATGTTTGAATATCTGATCTCAGATCTTCTGACTTCCTTCTCTGATCCGATCTAATCGACTATCTGCAGGTTACTTCTGTCTCATTCACCATCAGTTAAACTGATCCCTGATCAGATACCTGCTCAGCCCTTCAACAGCTGAACCAGGTGTTTAATCAGTTGAAAACAAATTTGTTCCAGTACCTGAGTTTAACCTGATGTTTCTAACTCTATTCAATTCTAAATGGTTCTGGAGTGATCTGAGATCAGAATGAAAGTTATTACTGATCAGAGTTTCAACTAATTTTCTGGAGCATAAATCCAGAAACAACGACAGTAAGAGCCCAGACATCAGGTGAGACAGACATGTCACAGGTATGTCCCAGGTAATGACAGGTGTGGTTCTGATTATGTCATCCTGCAGACTGAGCAGGTATGTGGACAGTTACACTGTGAATGAGCTGCAGGTTAAATTGCAGGGCAGACTGCAGATACTGTCACGCTAACATGCAACAACAAGACGAGTCCAGGAGCATCTAATGATGGTGTCTTCACTGACATCACGGTCACAGCTGCCTAACAAAGCTTCACCCATCAGGTGTCAAGCTGCAGAACCAACATTAAAGGTAGAGACCTTCATTAAATGGACAGAGAAAGGATGGACAGCTCTTTGATTCTGTTTGTGATGGTGGACAAACTGGTCTGATTAGTTACATCAGGTTAATGAGTTGTACTGCTTTCATCAGATACTTTAACTGCAGTATGAACTGCTTTAGGGTGTAACTATATCTTATCTTGGATTTGTGCTTGAAACAGATTAAACAAAATGTCCAGATCAAAGTTTTCAGATCAGAGAGCTGCTGGACACTGAATCGTCTGATCCACTGAACTACAACTGACCTGAACAAACTGTTTCTGTTTAACGGATTAATGGATAATTTTGGTCTCTTTCAACCTGAGCAGCAATCAGATTTTTATAAGACCAGAAAAGAAGCAGTTTCCAGGACATGGACTGTGCTGAGTCCTGGTTTTGAGGCTGTGGACACTTCTGAGTCCTGGTTTTGAGGCTGTGGACACTTCTGAGTCCTGGTTTTGAGGCTGTGGACCCTCCTGAGTCCTGGTTTTGAGGCTGTGGACCCTCCTGAGTCCTGGTTTTGAGGCTGTGGACCCTCCTGAGTCCTGGTTTTGAGGCTGTGGACCCTCCTGAGTCCTGGTTTTGAGGCTGTGGATCCTCCTGAGTCCTGGTTTTGAGGCTGTGGACTCTGCTGTCTGACAGCCTGATGAGTGCTTCCTGTTTGTGATTCTATCAGCTGTGTTTGTTGTTGTTTTGAGGAACATGTTTCTGTTTCCCGTTCCATGTCCCAGTGTTCTGGATCAGTTTGTGAACAGCTACACCTGCTGGTCAGAGTCCCACATCACATCTGCAACAGCTGGAAACAGCAGACAACATCAAACTGACACGGAAACTGAAAATAACTCCTGGATTTAATGTACAAGATAGAAAACAGTTCCACCAACCAATCAGGTTAGAGACACTGTGATGTCACAGTAATGATGACCTTTGACCCTGTATGAGCACTAAGTTCTTTCAGTTTGTGTTTTTGGAGAGACGCAACAACCATGGAAAGAAAATGGACAGATGGATGTTTCCATGGAGACGAGACTGGGCGGTACTTATATTCTAAAACCATTAGGCCTTCCTGAATCCCAAGCTAACAGGTCTACAGTATCACTGTTGGTCTGACTCGAAATGTCTAGAAGATTTACCCTAATTTTTTATTACATGTGCTTCAGACATGTCTTATTTTTTATTGCTATAAATGGAAAATGGTGATTTAAACAATAAATTATTAAAGACAACACTGAAATACACAAAAGTAAATAAAATGTATTAAGACATGGCAGAGATTAAATCTGCAGCAGTGGTTTTAATGATTATATTAAAAATTGACTATTTTTACCATCCAACCCTAATAGAGACACACATGTTGCAGGTTGAGAGTAACATACTCAGGATTTACTCACATAATAAGCGCCTCCCATTCAAAGAAGTTCTCCTCGTTGGCTGGACCTGCAGAACAGAGTCAGAACCTGGATCAGGATCACATCATGTTCTGTTCTGAAGCATATTTTAGCTTTATTACAAAAATCTGCAATAACTGTTTTAATTAGTGGCAAAGTTTTAGTAAAATTGATTTTAATCATAATAAGAATAACCAATGACAAGATAAAGTATCTTAAATATAATATTTTAGGGTTCAATGTCACAAGACAGGTTGGTGTTTAAGTAAAGAACAAAGAAAATGTGTAAATACAGTACTTTAATCTCATGTCAGTTTCTATATGTGTGTAAAACTTCAGCGGATGGAGCGACTCACATCTTTCTCTTTTAATGAGACAAACCATGGATGGCTTAAAGCAGAACTA
>SSNP01000087.1:2306762-2335115 GCA_006937955.1 Pachypanchax playfairii
CTTTTTGGTTCTGCCATCTTTGCGCTCCTAAGGGTGGCGTTGCTAACAACGGCAAGGGCTTCATGCTTGTATTTATGTACGTGAGTGTGAGTGCCGTAAAGCAGGTTTGTTCTCGCGAGATTAGTCGGGTCCGATCCACTGAAAGTTGCAAGTGCTGCTTTCAGGACACAGACCCCGGAGGGAGGGGAGGGACCCACGAATCACCCCGCCAAGTCCTTGTTTACCCCCACAGGGACTCTAGAAAACATTTATTGAGGTGAAAAAACTTACTTAGTTCTGCTTTAATGCAAAGTCATATTTTTTACTTTGTTCTTTTAGGCCACAAACTCTTCCATGATGTGAATTAACAGGGATAACCCCCCAAAAACTACTGAAAGTCTGGACTGATTATTGATCAAATCTACTTCTAAACATTTAAATTAGCTTTCGCTGTTTAGAAGGGAAATGTGAGCACAAATAAACACTGAAAACTACAAATTGACTTTAACTGAAACGTCTTAACAGCTGAACAACCCTGAACAGAGTTCTGACCCTTCTGGATCAACCTGGAGTTTTACCTGCAACGATGCCTTCAGGTGGGTTCAGAGTCAGTTCTGAAAAACAAACAACTTTAATTCAGCTTACCACTCCTGTGAAATCAGGATTCAACAATGACTTTATCTTGAGCTGTCAGATAACAAGTCAAACATGGTTATAATTCAGAAACAGCTGACGTTTATATTCTAATATTCCATTTGGTTTCATTTCTGCTGAAGGAAACCTGCAAAGTTTCACATTTCAAGTTAACAATTCTAAAAAGTAACCAAACAGCTGCCAGACTAAACGATATTTTGTTTATTTAGGGCACTTAATCCGGATCATTAATCTCGGATTCAATACAAGCGACCGGTGCAGACCAAACTCCGTTCTAAAACTGTCAACATTCAGATTTGAAGAACTGAATATCTTAACCTGCTGAATTACTAATTAATTTTAAGTTTTCGTACATTTTTATGGCTTTTTATCTTCTCATCGGTGCCTAGTAAAAAACATTCTTATTCGTGGTTTGTGTGTTTTAGTTAAATATGATTCTCTAAACTAAAGTTACATAAACAGTATCTGCGGAGAGAAGGTTCTGGATCCCGCCGCAAAACAATACTTAAATAAAGGCTTATGTCGTTATGACTTGTGTTAGTTACACAAACATGACGCCGAGTTAAACACACGGGTTAATTATGAAACATTTTTACTGAGTTATGATGTGATATAAAAGGAAAAGCAAATAAACCTTAAACCCTGGTTTTCGCGTTGGAGTTTGGTGTAGCGGAACTTGAGAGCTAGCTGTCTGCTAACGCTAAGAGTTCTGTCGTTAAGGTTCAGGTGTCATTACTCACGTTTATATTCGGCCATGAGCCTCTTCAGCGCGGTGCCAGCCATCGTCTTTACCGGAAAGTTGGAAAAACAAAAACAAGAAAACGAAAAATAAACAACCCCGAGCAGCTCAGCCGCAACAGACGTCTCTCCTGCTGCGCATGCGCACAAACGTTCCTGCGTGAGCCAACAGCGCCTCCTGCTGATTAAAATTCAAACTGCAGGTTTATTTTAATAAACTGTTTTTTTTTTGTATTTTTGACCTTCTGACCTTTGACCTCTGACCTCTGACCTCTCCACGTCTTAACGTTTCAAACAAGGAGGTTATATTTACTCATTGGTTTCAAACATCAGTGGTACCTCATCACAGTAAAGATAGGATGAGCAAGTAAAATGTAATTAACAAATAAACTGTCCAGTTAATTTACAGGGAACCTTCATCAGCAACAGAAATTTCAATTTTAATTCTGTTGATAATCAGATTTTCCTTTAGTATAGGACACATAATGTGTTTGTTTTAATGTTATCACCATTATAATAAATTAAAATAAAATGTAATATGAATGTCTAATCTATTGTGATACACTTTTATGTATCCTTTCAAAAAATTCAGATTAGCTTTGAGTTTATTTTGTGAAAATGTTAAATATATCAAACATTTTAAATGTAATTAGAATTAATATGTCTGATTGCAGGCTGCACGGTGGCGCAGCTGGTAAAGCTGTTGCTTTGCAGCGAGAAGGTCGTGGGTTGAAATCCAGGCTGGGGCCTTTCTGCATGGAGTTTGCATGTTCTCCCTGTGCATGCGTGGGACTCCAGTTTCCTCCCACAGTCCAAAAACATGTACGAGGCAACTCTGAATTGTCTCTAGTGTATGTGTGAATGTTGTTTGTCTATGTGTGGCCCTGCGATGGACTAGCAACTGGTCCAGGGTGTCCCCCGCCTCTCACCCAAAGACAGATAGATCCCTTCAACCCTGAAAAGGAAGAAGCAGGTTCTGAAAGTGGATTAAGTGGATAACTGAATACCATCTTTTTAGAAGTTGACAGTGATGCATCTCTGATTATTTATGTATAAAAGAGGTGAAAGTTGAAATAAAACAAGAGAAAACAAACTGTTGAAGCTTTGTTTTATTTAAAAAAATATGACTATTTTTAAAAGGATGCATTTAAAGATAAATTTGCAGATTGAAAGTAGTCTATCACACACTGAGTTTATCAGAAGATTTTCACTGATTAAAAATAAGGTGTTTTAACGAAACAGCGCACCGCCTCACCAGATTGGAAACAGAGCATCAGAAGAGCGGCGGAGTGTTGCGCTGAGCTGAACCGCGCCGCGGTGGAGCGGCGGCTGGGCAGAGGCAACATTGCGGCAGAGCCGCGCGCAGCGTGCGGGTTATTTTAGCGTCGCCTGAAAGAATGAAAACTTCTAGAAGTCCACCGCACACTGCTGTTCATCTGCTGCGTCCTCTTCTCTCTCCCCCTTCTTTTTGGTATCTGTAATAACTGGGTTTTCATGCAACAATCTGATCCTGATTCAAGCTGAAAAATGAATAGGTAGCTATTACAACGATCTCAACGCTGCAGCGCGCGCCGCACCCCATGTGAAAGGGCCGTGTTGTAAACTGTCGAATTCCAATTTATCTGGTTCCGTTTGTATACGATCTGATTAATAACCAATAATCACATGAAACAACCATTTAGCTAAAGAAGCGTTTTGTGTTCATGTTGTTTGATTCTGGAACTTCTGGGCTCTTTGGGTTTGATGGTTTTTATTTTTGAGTCTCAAATTGAAACATTTTTGTACCGAACCGAACTCAACATCACGTGACCATCGAAAAGAACCGAACAACTGAAACATCACTCAGCATAAAGTCCACCTCTAGTCCCGGACCCCGGACTAAGACTCGTTGGATCATGTGGTTCTGCACCCAAACACGCCTCTCACGTGTCTGGAGATTGCGCTCAGATTAAGCCCGTACACGACCGGATTGAACACGGTCGGAACCAGAACTACCACAACGGAGGTGAAGACAGATGCGGCGGGCTGGTTGACCTGAACGCGGCGCTGCAGCACCTCCACCGTGACGCACGCGCTGTAGTTGATGAAGACCAGCAGGTGAGGCAGGCACGTGCGCAGTGCCTTGCTGCTGAAAGTGCGCGTGCGACGCAGGCAGACAAAGAGGATGCTGCCGTAGGAAAAGATCACAAAAACAGCTGGAAGCAGGACAGTGGCCAGGTAGGCCAATAGGCCGAAGGCTTCACCCAGCAGTGCCGCGCGGCCGCCGCAGCTCAGCATGATTAAACTGTACAAATCACAGTAAAGTCTGTTGATCCGCCAGCGGCAGAGCGGCAGGCGGGCGACAATGAGCGTCGCGCTGCCCACTATCGAAGCGGGCAGCAGCCAACAGAACAGCAGTAGAACCTTAACCGCACGCGGTGACAGCAGCGCGGCAGAGCGCAAAGGGCGGCAGATGGACACATAGCGGTCAAATGCCATGGCTGAGAGCAGCATGAAAGCTGAGGTCCCCAGCGTGCTCACCACCCACACCTGACACGCGCACCCAGGCAGGGTGACTTGCACGGAGCCGCCCCCCCACAACAAGTCCCACATCAACCTCGGGTAGATGGCACTGCCACCCAGCAGCGAGTTGAGCAGCAGCGCGGCCACGAACACGAACATGGGCTGGTGGAGACTCCGCCGCGTGCAGATCACCATAAGCACGAGTCCATCGGTGCAAAGCGCAAACACGTAAGCAGAGAGGAAGAGGAGGAAGAAGAGCAGCCGTAGTTCAGACAGCTGCTGCATACCGTCCAGCGTCAGTGACGTCACGTTAGCAGGTAGAGATGTCAGGTTCACGTGCTCCATGGTCACGAACAGGATGGACACAGGAGAATCTGAAGGGTGTTCAGACCAGAAAAAAACAACACAGACTCCAGTAACATCTGATGAATAACCTCTGATCAGTAACATCTGATCAATAACATCTGATCAATGACATCTGATCAATGACATCTGATCAGTAACATCTGCTCAATAGCATCTGATCAATGACATCTGATCAATGACATCTGATCAGTAACATCTGATCAGTAACGGAATAGAAGAAAATCCCCAGGCTGGGATTGATAAAATACCTATGTGTCTATGATCATCTGCTGTGCAAAATGTAAAACATTCAAAATCAAACCATCTGAATCATCAAACTGATTGAATCTTTGAGTGAATCATATCAATCATCAATATTGTATCAACAACAGACTGAGAACATGTTAAACAACATCACAGACAAACAACATATGGAACAGCCTCATCACAGTGAGTCTAACAACCCAGTGAACATCTGGACTTATTGAGCAGCTTTTATGAGCTGCTTTCCTCTGTGGAGCTCATTGGATACAGAACATCTTCATCATCTTCCTCATCTGAGAGTTTGAGTAAACAACAGTTTCCTGTGAAACTGTAACAACTTAAAAACTCCCAGAACGTGTCAGTTTTTGAAGTTTGAGTTTGATTCTTTTACAATAATAATAACCTTTATTTATAAAGCACTTTCCACATCTGACAAGGAGACCAAAGTGCTGCACAAGCGATAAAATCACACAAAAGAAACATTCAATAAGTGCCCAAAAATAAAAGACAGTTGTATATACATTGAGTTAATAAAAAATGAATTTATGACATTTAACTTTATCAGTTAAAAGTGAATTAAAAATAAAACAGTCAAAAATAAAGAAAAAATGTTTCTGTTTATTCAGACTTAAATCTGGAAGAATTCTCTGCTTTTTGTTTTGTTTTAATCTTTCAGTGTCTCAGAATTTTAAAAATTTCAGGGACTTTTTGTGACAAACCAACACAGAAATGTTAAAATACTGATGAAATACCCCAAACAACTGAGTAGTGTTTCATTAATTCACCTGTTTTTGCTTTCATGGTTTAAATAAAAACCTGGTTCTGTCAGTTAGCTTTAGAACTAAAGAACTTCTGGTTCTCTGGAATGTGGAATGTCATTTCATTTGATCTATTTAAAATCAATCCTTCTGTTTAATATTTTGTGAGAATAACTTTTGAACCCAGATTTGAAATAATATATAAATGATATTTTACATAATAAATACCCTCACTAACCAGTAATAAAACAGATGACCTCTACAGCCAGGTCAAAGACAAAGTTATGGAAAATTATAGATTAAAGTTGATTTATAATTTTGAAATGTGTTATAGACGTGGCCAAAATCGTGCTAAGATTTATGAAACAATATTAAGAAAAAACTTCTTTCACTTCATGTGGTCAGCCTGGTTAAGATGTGAAATATATTATGAACTATGACCACATGAAGAATAAACAGGCCCTGACAGGGTGATTGTGTCAGAAAGGCTAATAAAAAATGGATAAACAAGTAAATTCACACACATAATGAACTCAAAACAACCAACATAAAATGCATCAACAAAATAAACATGTTTGAAACCTCTGAGGAATAAACTGGAAGTCGAACAACATGTGGATGATGCAACAGCCTCCATGTTGTACTTGTCCTGAGAGGATGGACTAACAAGCAGCTGGTCCTAATGATGGACCATTAAGACTGATCTCAAGTGAGCTCATTAGTGCCAACACAGTGACCAGCTGCCCCCCCCCCCACACACCTCTGCAGCAAAACACAAAAATCATTAAATCTGTGATCAGTTTATTATGTTACTGAAACCTAATCATCCAGAACTGCTGATAAAAAAGTGTGTCCTGATATCTGAACCCTCTAACAGAGCTGAAGAACTTCTGCAGTCTTAAACCCTTTTACAAAAAAGATGAATCCTGAGATAAAACAGGATTTTTTAACCTGTTCAGAACATTATTTATCAGGACAGACTCAGTAAAATACTGAAACAGATTTGGAGTTTCCCAGGGGTGAGTTCTCAGCCCCTTGTTCTTCGCTTTAAATATTCAGCATCAAAGCAGGTTCACACCCACTGATATGCAACTAAGTTATGTTATTATTTTACACAAGACTGCTACTAATGAGAACATCAGTTTATCATGAATAACAGTAATTAACCCTCTTGCTAACTAGCATGTATCTAACTCCAGCACTTTGCATGAAACTGATCTGGCAACAGGTGTGAGAAGAAATTTCGTTTTTTACATTTCTCTGTTTTACAGCATGTAAACACTAAAATATGCCTGTATACCATAGAATGGAGACAAAACAGAACAAATCAGAACCACCACGTCTTCTTTCTCAGCAAAAAAACCCCCCAAAACTGTCTACTCAAGGAAATGAGAGCCACTAAACTGTTGTCATAAAAACATCTGGCCTGAGTCAGTGTGATGTAATTCTTCTGTATCCAGATAGTAGACAGACTGAAAACAGATATATCTGTTTAAATAAATAAGGTATTATAAGTCATCTTGTATGACAGAGTTCCACATGTGTTACATGTAAATAAGAATCTGAATTTCCTGCTTGCTGCAGAGTGTAAAACACAACAGAAAATCAGACACATCAACACAAACACACAACAAACACACAACAGCATCACTCTTTATTTAGTGATCAGATTTATTTGGCATCTGTGAGTAACTACAGTTGTAGTGTTCTCATACATGTTCTCATGTTCATACCTGTATATTTATAACATTAAAATAATAAAATCTACATACATCTAATACAAAAACAAATCAGTCAGAGTGAATCAACACTGTTTTAAAAGGGGAGGGGCTTCAGGAAGATGCTCTTATAATAATAAAAATGAATCTGTGAATTAAATAAATCTAATAATATACAATCTGAAAACAAACCAGCACCAAACACACAAACAGGATAAAAAACTGCAGAAGGAACAAACACACTCACACCTGTGAAATGAATAAAAAAATTCTTTGGTGTTGGATTTCAAACTGAATCAGTCCTAAAACATTCAGTGAACAAACAGCTGGAATGTGGAAAGAAAACTCACAACATCTGCTGAAACACTGGAGGTGTTTCCAGCATGAAGACCACGTCCCTGTTCACGGTCACTTCAAACTAACTTTGTGTCAAATATGGATGTTTTCTAAATCACATGACACACGTCTTATAAATCAAAACCTTCTTTTCAAGGAAACTTCTGGACTCTTGAGACGTGAGCAGGAAGAGTTCAACTCCGAAGAAGTGAAAGTTTATAGATTAACTTAGTGATCCAAGTGTCGCTTTAAGGCTCACAGATTAAGACAAATGTGAAGATGATGCAGTTTGTTATAAACGTCTGATTAATCAGCAGCAGCTGAGTTACAGAGAAGAAGGTTTTATCATCAGTGTGGAGCCTCATATTCACAGACTCGGCTCATTTCAGAATTAAGGCACAGAAGAAGTGAAGTTTTAAGTGTTCTGCACTTTAAAATCACAGAAGAAGAAAACTGTCAAAAAGTGAGAATAACAGACTTTTTCATGTTTTTCCTATTTTTTCTCATGTTCAAATGTTTCAGCATTAATGTCAAACTCTATTTAAAAAAGTGAAACTACGATTAAACTTATAAAAGTCTTTCCTGTGAGCTGAACAAACTTTTATTCCATCAAACTTTAGTGACGTCATCGATTTGTTTAGTCGTCTTTCGTTGTTTCAGCGGTCTGTGACACAAACACAGTTTATCTCACACGTGAAGCTGAAACGCTGCAGGTTCCACACACTGACCATCAGATACAAGAGGCTCCTTTAAGGGGGGGGAAGTTCCTGTGAGATCAATATTTCATGTTTTTGAACAGTGAAACTCAGAAAGCTTCTTTAGAAACAGCTAAAAAACTAAAAGTTCCCCTTTAATACTCAGACTTTGTAAAGTTCTGAGTGATTTAAGTTTTTCTTCAACACATGAAACTACAAAAACATCTTTGGTTGCAGCTGCAGCTCCCGCGAGGCCTCAGGAGCTGAACAATAACTTGATGTTTGATCAGCATCATGTAAAGACTTATTGTTTATCTACAGTGTATTTATTATATTTATGCCCTCAGATCTGAAATGTAACAGTTTAAAGAGTTTAATAGGGAGTTTTTATGTTTCCTGTCACAATTAAACTCATTTTACAACGTTTTCAACTTTGATCTCATTCAGTTAACAGACGTCACACTGAGTTAAAGATGTGAAACTATAAATTTTACAGAAGAATCTTTACTGAACTTGTTGTTTGGACCACAGAGTCACCCCCTGCTGGACACGAGACAGACTGCAGGTTCCACACTGAATCCTTCAGCCTTGTTTCACAGACTGAAGGAGGAACCTGTCATACTGTCTCCACAGCGCCTCCTCTGTTCAATAAGTGCCATGACATAATTTAATATCAAACTCAAAGAAAAAACTCTTAATTAAATCTAATCCAGCCTTCAGAAAGAACAACAGTGTAAGAATGTTAGTGAAAATGGATTAATTTCTAATCATGTCTGACAGGTTGATGACCAGCAGGACTCCTACTCTTCCTCCTCCTCCTCCTCCTCCCCAGCCATCACCTCCACCAGCAGCTCTGCAGTGCACGTCGCCTCTCCGAGACTGTTGACAGCCTTCACTGTGTACTTGGCGTCATCATCACCTGAAACCTGCAAATGTATGTCCAAAGATAATTTATCTAATTAAATAAAATCTAAATTATTCTGTCCTCCGTTTAAAATGAGAAAATAATGTTAATTTTCTTAAAGTAAATGATTTGATTTGATTGTCAGTCTGGATTTCATCATTACTGCACTCTTCTATTAAACACAGTCATAATAATACATATACAAATTATATATAATATTATTACAAATATAATAATAATACATGTATTATATATTATAATATAATATTCCCAAAACATTATGAACTGTTTTTAAATAAAACTAAAAGTAACAACTGAAGAACAAAATGCAGCAACATTTTGACGTTTTGTAGAACTTTAAAATGAAAATCTGTGAGGGAACCGGATCAAGAGTTGACCTCTGACCTCTGAAATGATCAGGCTGCAGTTTCCGTCCTCGTCATAGTCGATCTGGAAATGTCGGGTCTCTTTGATGGGCTGGTCATCTTTGTACCAAACCACCTCTGGATCCGGGTAACCTGCAGAACAAACACCTGACTGAACCTCTTCAGAGACGATGAGTACGTTATGAACATATTCTGGTCGGCTTCAAACCCAAAACAACTCAGAAGGTTTAAACATAGTAAGGAACCTGGTTATTATTGATCAGCTGATTGATCAGCTCCTGGTCTGGAACTTTTCTCTGTTTAGACCTCAATACTGAAGAGAAATATGATATAATTTTGGGTCTAAAACATGAATTATCAGTCCTGTGAATGAAAATGTGGATTTTTCCTTTTGGGTTGGAGATGAGTCTGATGTTAAAGGTGTTGAGTGGCTTCATTTAAACTCGGATCAGATCAGTTTTTGATTGATTCTCTGTTGGTCCTGGTCTATATTGATACCTTCTATTTTGCAGTCGAAGCGGGCGGCGCTGCCTTCCACCACCTCCACGTCTTTGATGACCTCGCTGAAACTGGGCTTACACTCGGTCTTCTGCTCGTACTCCAAACACTCCAGGAACTGATTGTCTTCTGAAGACACAACATGTTTTATTTACTGCTGTCGTCCCGGATCAGGACCCGTAAGAACTCTGAGGTTAACGATAAACCTGAGTGGACATGCTTCTGTTGTGGTTGTATGTACCTTCGGTCGGCGAGCCCTTCTTGGCACTAACTCCAGCCATCATGGCCATAGATGAGAGTCTACCGATGGCTCGAACAGCGTGACCCGTTTTCTGTAACGTTCACATCAAACAGGATTAATGACTGCAGAGTTGAGTTAATACAGTTAGGGTTATGGTTAGAGTTATTCTGTTAATACAGGAGAATATTCTGATCACTAACAGAGTAACATGCTGAGTCATGCTGTAGGTTGTTTACCTGCCACTTCCTCCTCAGGATGTACTTCTTCATCCTTTCCTTGGAGAGTTTGGTGGTCTTCATGGTGTTGGTGTCCTGCTTCAACCAGGGATGTTCAAAACACTGAGCGCAGGTCAGCCGAGCCCTGAACAGTCACACTGTGTCATCACACTACACACAGACTCACACTCTACTGTAAAACTGAACAAGTCTGTCCTACTAAAACCTTCATGTTTCAGAGGTCAAAGGTCACCTCCTCCTTACTTCATGTCTTTCTTCAGCAGGTTGGTGATGAAGTCTTTGGCATTTTCAGAGATTTCATCAAAAGCTTCATCCTCAAAGTCCCACGTAGCCGAGGTGACGTTGGCCAGAGTCTCGTTATCATTATCACCCATGAAGGGGGAGAGACCACTCAGCCTGGGGGGGGGTTAAACCCAAACTCAGGTAAACTACAACAAGCTGAGTAACTGAAACACAAGCTGTTATTTACTCACAGGATGTAACAGATGACGCCGATACTCCACATGTCGGTCGGGTAACTGATGGCTTCATAGTTAATCACTTCTGGAGCGACAAACTCTGGAGTCCCAAACAAAACCTTCAGAGTTCCTGCGTTTTCTATCAGACGAGATTAAACCATCAGAGACTCAGAACCAGCTGATTAAACCTATAAATGACTCTAGTTAGTTACAGAGTTAAAATAAACAATCAGTACCTGGTTAAAGAGACTGGTTTCATCAATTAACTGTACTGTTAGGTTAAGTGACTACAGTCAGCTGTTAGCTGCAGTAAGATGTTACACTGACAGCTGACTGAAGGAGGGAGGGAGTTAGTTCCTGGTTAGAAGTTACCTAGTCTTCTGGCGAGGCCGAAGTCGATAAGTTTGATCTTGCTGCCGGTTTTGTTGACACACATGATGTTCTCAGGTTTGAGGTCGAGGTGGACGATGCCCTGTTTGTGGATGAAGCTGACGCCATCGATGATCTGCAGCATGTATTTAATCACTTCCCTCTCCGTCAGCTCAAAGTCCTCGTCAATGATCCGCTCAAACAACTCGCCACCTGAAATCCTGCACACGCAAGAACCAGAACATCAGAACATCAGAACCCAAACTGTCTGAAAAAAACTCCACTCTAACACAAACTGTTACAGTGTAAGAAAATATGTCACAACATACTTTGACATTATTAAGAAACTTCAAGTTACAAAATACTAAATAAACCTGTTTTTGTCTTTAGAGCTGAAAGTAAATCTATACAATGAATTACTGACTGTTACATTCTGGTTGTTTGTTTGTTAAGTTGATAATGAAGCTACAAACTGAAACAATCAGATAAACAAACAAACAAACAGGCTGTAAACACATCACTCCTTCTCAGTGCAGTTTATTTGTTTGTATTAAGGTTTAACTCTGAGGTAAAAGTTCAGTATGATCCCGGTTGGCTTATCGCCTCATCGCTGCCTCAGCTCTATAATTAGCTCAGAGGAAATAACTGCTGGTAAATTCCTCTCATAACAAAATATTTCTCCAGCGTTTTATGAAACTAAATGTTTTATCTCTGTTTCCAGATTTAAAAACTCAGAGATTATCAGCAGCTGCACATTCCTGTTGAACCAGAACAGAACCAAGTTTAAACAGTTTTATACACATTCTTTCAGTTCTGTTCCATTCAAACAGCAGCTGGATTCATCTCAGACAGCACCTACATCTCCAGGACCATGACGATGTCCGACTTGCCCTCGAAGGCATCGATACACTGGACCAGTTTGGGGTGATGGAGGTTGTTCATGATGCTGATCTCCTGTCGAACGTTCTCCTTCTCCTTTGCTGAATACGCCTTGATGAATTTTCCTGCCCAAACCTTCTTTGTTGCTTTTTCCACCAATTTGAAGACTTGACCGAACTTCCCCCTGCGACAGAAAAACTAACTTTATGTTGGATGTTCACTGACTGCTGGATTTGAGACGAGTGGGCGGAGCCTTACGTTCCCAGACGCTCCTCCACATCGTACAGCTCCTTCACCTTCACGTCGGTTTTGATGGTCACATCTCTGTAGTCCGGCACCTTCTCTGAGGCCGACACACAAGCACACAAAGAACACTCATGTTGTTGTTGTTCTGGGTTTTACTGCTTTGCTTTGTCTCATTGTTTATTTGTTTGTGGACACAATGAATGTAAACAAGAAGTCAGAGGCTCATACCTTCATCCTCCTCCTCTGCCTCACCATCCTCCTGGTTCTCTGTCAGATGAGTCAAACAGCAGCAGTGTTAGTCTAGTTAGTTGTTTTAGTTCAGCCTCATCATTCACCACCGAGGGTTAGAGTCCAGTTTGGTTTAGATAGTTCTGGTTCAGTAGCAGATTGGCTCAAGAAAATATTCATTCAGAAGGCGAATTACTACAGAAAGCAGCTCAGTTTTCTACTTTCTAAGTCCTCAGACTTCGCAGAAACAGCAAAATAAATAAGATCAGAGGATTCTACAAACAATGTTCTCCTGTAAGTGGGTCCAGAACCATCAAAGTGAGAAAGAAGGCTGCAGCCCTGACTGTTGAACTACAGCTGATAAAGTCCAGAGACAATAAAATACCACAAAAACCACAAAACAGAAAGGAACAGGCATCAACACCCCAAACTTCAGATCTAAGATAATTAACTCTTCAAAGGAACATAAATGTATCACAATGAAAAACACTCTCTTAATGGCTCGAATGACTTGTGGTGTACCACAGGGAACCCCCTTTGGAACCTTTTGGTTCTTTATCTACATGCTTCATCTTGACCATGTTTTTCAACACAGTGATGTGAAGTATCGTTTTTATGCAGATGACACTCAGCTGTCCCTGCCAATCAAACCTAAAACACAACATCCTTACAGAAATTAACATTCAAACATAAACTGCCTAAAACTTCAGTGGTGGTAAGTCAGAGGTTGTTTCATCTGGTTCCTTTGATCTCAGACTGCTGGAATCAAAGTTTGGATTTCTTTCTGACCTCATGGCTCAAGTCCAAAATATTCAGTATTGTTTTTTCTAACAAAAATCAGGTCCTTTAATTTGACTGCTGGGAAACAAAACTGCTGCTATACTCAGGTATAAACTGTTCATCATCAGAACTTCTTCAAGAGAACCCTGTTCTAAAGGTTTCTTACCACCATCTTCCACCAGTCCAACTGTTACAGGCTCAGACTCGGCACTCGGTTCTCCGATGCCGTAGACATTCTGTGCTCGAATCCGAAACTTGTATTGACGTTCTGGAAGTAGGTTCTAGAAACACAGACATCCAGTTGATTCTCTAAAGTTGATGTGTAGGAGTTAAACCGGTGGACATAAACACACCTGTATGTTATAGGAGGTGCTATTGCAGGACACCAGGTGTTTCCACTGCTGCTCCACAGAGTCCCAGATCTCCAGGTGGTAAGACTGCACGGCGCTGCCTCCATCATAGGTCGGACCGTACCACGACAGTGTCAGACTGGACCGCCGGATGTCTGAGGCTGCAGGAACCTTTGCTGGGGGATCAGGTTTATCTGTGGAGGATCAGAGCAGAAAGTCTCAATACAATCACAGATGTTTGTCCTGCAGGTGGTGATAAAGACAAAAAACTGCAACAAACTGAAACTAATTTAAGACTTTTCTTGTGAAATATCTTGATCAACATTTTACTACCTGTATTTTATTACTTATTTGTGTTTTTAGATTTTTTATAAATGCATATATATATATAATTGATTATGGACTGATTTCAGGTCAAACCATCAGAAAACATTCATATGGTTCATCCACTCTGACAGTCCAGCTGTTGCAGATGTTTCTTACCTACGATGGTGAGGTTGAGGGCGGCCTGTCGGAGGCCGTAGCTGTTCCTCAGCTCGATGGTGTAACAACCGCAGTGTTCCTGCTGCCCGCTGCTGATGGTCAGTTTACTGCTGCTGTCGCTGCTGTCTATAGAGATGTCAGCTGAAGTCTCCTGAATCTGAACCAGAAACACACACACAGAGTCAGGAGGATTCATTCAGGTTGTACTGAATGATAAATCTACAATGAAAATCTACATTTATAAATTCTTTCAGGTTTTGATACGTTTCAGTAGCAGACCTGGCTCTCTCACTTCTGCTGATGGACAATCTATAATCCCAGTGTGTGTGTGTTTGTGTGATGGTGTGTGTGTGTGAAACTTACTGGTTTCCTGAACTTCAGCCAGGTGCAGGTGATGGGCGGAGCTCCAGAGAATTTGCAGAGGATTTCCACCTTTTCTCCTGCCAGGATCTTCATGTCTTCTGGGAACTGCAGGATCTGAGGAGGCAGAGCTGCACACCCACACACACACACACACACACGCCAATAAATGATCATTAATCAATGATGATTACTGAAGGATAAAAATGAATCTGTTAGATTTGATGTTATTTATAGGTAACTGATCATCAGGTAAGTGATGCAGGAACAGCAAAGATAAATTTACTTCTGTTTCTATTTAATCTTGTTACATTATTGATTATTGATCATCAGCTTGACAGTGAGACTAAAAAGACTTCTTCAGCAGTGATGGTGACAGCTGAACCAGTAAACCAGCAGATATTTACATATCTCAAACACTGCTTGTATATTGATCACACTCCCATCCAGAAATCCTGCTGATAAACACACACTTTGATTCAGTACTTGGTGTAAAGAGAGAGAGTGCAGGTGTGCATCACCTTGTTTGGGAGGAGTCTTTGGAGTTGGCTTCTTTATTCTTGCTTCACCTGATGGAAACACAAACAGAATCAGTAAAACCAGGCTGGTGTTTGTTCTGGATCAAGGTGCATGTTGGTGTGTACTTGTGCAGCTTACACACACACATGCACACACACACTGCACACATTGTAGCCACAGCTGGGACACACTGACAGAGGTGAGACTGTCACCATCAAACAGGCAGCAGAGGCAGTTAAAGTGTCTTGATCAGGGAATCAAACCAGCGACTCTCTGGTTACCGGATGACCTGCTCTACCTTCTGAGCATCACTTTAACACAAACTAGATGTTTGAGCAGAGAAGACAAAGGCAATAGATTGAAGATTGTTTCAGTTGTGACTTGCCTCTTTTACCCAAAATGAACTCTGGGACCTAAAAGCTCATTCAAGACCTCGACATCCTACAACACAGTCCTCTAAAACAGCTTAATTCAAGGACAATGTTAATCAAGCATCACTGACACTGTGGATCTGAATTGTTACTCTTCCAGCAGTCTACAAGCTCAAGATATTTGAATCCTCAGCTGAGACCTCAAAAACAGTAAAATCTAGTCCAGACTTTTATAAACCTTCATAAACCTTCATTTACAGTTAAAACTGATTTCATTTTACATCTTCTACGACTGTGTGATAAAACCACCAGAACATTCTGAAAGACTTTAACCTGCTCATGATATAAAACACTTTACATTTTAAATAACAGCCTGTATCCTGAACATTTTTATACTAAACTCACTATATAGACACAATTAGAAGATCTCTGAAACTTCACGGAACTCAAAGATCTTCATAGACCTTCATCTATGGAGCTTCTGCAGGAATTTAACAGACGTCGTCTCAAAGATAAAATCAGTTTCCTAAACAGAAACTGATGATTGTTAACATTCATTATCTCCTCCCACATGACATCAAACAGTCTGTCAGGATTTAGTTTCAGACATAAAATCTGTTTTCAGATTATTTTGTTTTGATTCTTTTATTTTATCACGTTTCCTTTGATCATGAATTAAACATGGATTTCCTCCTGCTGTTTCTGTTAGAACATTCAGATGTTTGACTTCTTCATGATTCCGACTGTTTTACAGCTCAGACAGAAGCAGCAACAGGAATGTGAGACAGATGAGAAGCATCTCTGATGACCATTTATGGACAGTCTATAAATAGTTCCTCCTGATGCAGGAAATAGATCACGCAGACATTTATTCAACTGAAGAGGAGATTAAATCTTAAGATGTTATCAGTGAAAGTTTGTCTTCCTTCCTTCAGAGCTGTTATTAAAGTATTTATACTTACATTTATCTCAACAGCAGTTATGTTAGTTCTTCCTGAGCTCCTGTTATAAACTGACATCTCATCATCAAACAGCTGTTTCTGTTGAAGTCTTTGGAAACTCAAACAGGAGGATGTTCTGTTACACATTTCTAATATATTAAACCTGTTGATGCTCCTGCAGTTCAAACCTTTTATCAAACTTAACAATTTGTACTTCGACTCTTTGCCTGGATTTTTGCTCCTGGTCACCAGAAACGTGAGAGGAGGAGAGGACGACACTAAAACAGTATTATATAGTTGTAATTGTTTTAAATGAACATCAATGAAAGCTACAGAGTGAATCAGTATATTTAGAAGACATTAACATCTGTTAGACCAAAGTTTATGTTTGAAATCACGACATGATTTCAGCTCTGTGATTCTCTTATCAGTCAGATGATGATGATGTTGCATCAACCTGAAAGGTGAACTGAAGTAAAACCATCGTCTGCCATTGGTTGGTTCCACTGCAGGATTTAGATCCCGCCCCTCTACATGTAAATGAAAATTACACATACGTCTCAGATCAGAATTTTTTTTACAGGTGTTGACTCTTTTTTAACATTTTATTGTAATTAGTTATTTTCTTCTTCTGTGAGCAGGTGAGTGGGCGGGACTTTCAGCCTCTCAGGTGTACAAACTTTGGTTTAAAAACTACAACATGGCTGTAAACTGTGTATTTAAAAACCTGAACACAAAATGAAACAGAACTTATTAACTCCACCAGAGAGACAAAAACAATAAGAAATGAAAAACATAAAGATTCAAACATCATAACATGACAGATTCACTTTACAACATGTGGAAACACGTCGTCTCTCTTTATATCATGTCTGGAAACATTTTCACTTCAAAGCTACTGAACTAATCCAAAACCACCAGGTCACCATCATCAAGTCTTAAATTTAGATCTTTTTTTTTCAGTTTGAAGAAATCCAAATAAGTCACAGTATTTTTCCTCCCCAGGGAAAATATTCTGACTGCAAAGGTTAAAGGTCAACGTGCCCTGCAGCAGCGTCAGACAGAGCGGATCTGTTTCTGTAAAATCATTCAGTTTTTAATAAATTGTCTTTCACACCGAGAACTTCCCGATCTGACCTGAACAACAAGACTGAACCGCACCTGGATCATCTTTAATAAATAAAGGGTTCTGATCAAACCAGTTCAGCCCAACTAGGAAGTGCAGGTAAGGATCAGAGCTCTTATTTTGAAAGCCAGTCTCAGCGATACTGGTGGTTTTGTTGAGATCAGAAGGGGCCTGGACCGCTGGTCCTGCTTTACAGCTTTAGTTTGGTTTACATTTTAAACTGACGGCTTTATTTGAAGGAAGCAGCTGATCCGGACTCATAAAATCCTTTGGGATGACCTGGATCTGCCGACCCACATCCACTCAGAACTTTCCTGTTTTCCTTTTAAATTCAGGTTAAAATATTTAAGTCTTTTATACTAATATCCTGTTACTATTTTAATAACATAAAACTCAAACTTATGAAACATCTAAATGAAATCTCAGACGGGTTTTGAATGATTTGGAGCAAATATTTGATTTTAGAAAAACAAAACTCCCACTCAGATTCCCTCCACATGGAGTTCTAGATGTTTAGACACACTAAAGTACTCAGATCTGTAAACAGATGTCTGTGAAGGACAATATTTGGTGCTTTAAAGAGGGAAAGAACCAGCTGACAGTCAATCATTAATACTTTTAAAGAATGAACTATTTCTTCTTCTATAAAAGGTCATTAGAAGAGAATCTGGTCTCAGATGAAAAGCAGCTGTTTGAACGCTTCAGTCAGATTTTTGGGATCTGAAAGTTCACATTAAGAATAACTGAAGGAAAAACATTAAAGAGCTTTTTCTTCTCATGAAACATTGTTAGATCTTTACTTTTAAAGTGACTCATATAAATGTTGTCAGTGATCTTTCAGACTGTTTTCAGTCACTCAGACTTTATTTGGCTTCTGTTTTATTTCGTCTTTGGAAACTTTCAAATGGATGAACAGAAAGTTCCAAAGATAAAAATCCAGAAGTCTTAAAGTCACACCTTATTTTCAGTAACTATGGAAACAAAGCAGCTTCTTATTTGAATGTCATGTGACACGGGAACAGAACTGGACATCAGGTTTCAGGTTAAACACGAGACTCAACATGAAGACTCCTATTGGCTCAGGTGAGATGTCAATCAAATGATGAGAAGCACAGCTTGATTCTAAAACTTTAGTTTCTGACTTGTTTACATGCAGCAGGAGTTACTGTGATTCTGTCAGGGACGGTGAGATTCCACATCAGAACCAACTGGATCAGTTTGATGAGTCCATGTTGTAACCACCCAGCCTCCATCCCCCGACCCTTCAACTGCTGCAGATCATGAGGGATAAAAACTCGCCTCTCTTCACCAGTAATGGGATTCATGTTTACATTTAATGTTCCCGTGCATCACATGTTCCATCTGTGATGTAACCATGAACCAGCTGCAGAACAAGCAACCTGTTGAAATATTTTAACTTTCAATAATATCTGTATCAGACTCTGAAGTCCAGTTCTGCTTGGCCTGAAACTCTGAAACACACACGGAACCACATGCATCAGAGTCTTTACTGATCTGCAGAACCGGGTCTCAATGAGCTTCTTAAAAGGAGCTGCTTCACGAGATGCTTTCAGGCTTTTCATCTGTGCTGAGAAATAAAACAATGAACGAGCGAGTCAGAAACCTGACCTTAAATGGAAGAGAGAGAGGAGTCCCGCTCCGTCGCTCTCATCCTCCACCTTCACCCCACCCCCTCAGATCTGTTAGTAAAACTCTGCAGACTCACTGAAGGTCGAACAAACTGATTCACTTCAGATGGAAATATTCAGTGTTGTTGAAGATAAAACATCTAATACTTTTAAACAGCAGCTTGTTTTCTATTATATATTTGTAAAATAGAAACTGGATGGAAATCTGTGCTTTAGTGAAGAAATTATATCTTTGATAATTTTATCATTATATAATAATTAATTAGAACAAGCTTACTGCAGGAAAACAAATAGATCCTGTGTGGTCATGAAATCCTGGACTGCAGGTGGAGAGACCAAACAGATCCTCAAAGACAGGAACTGATGGTAATATTTACATCCAACACACACAATCAGGTCCTGAGATCTAGACCACATGGATCTTACAGGCTGAAGGAAGAAGCAAACTGCTGCTGAAGGCAACAAGAAGAGAAAAAATCAGTTCAAACATCATGATCTTAATGAACAAGTGATCTGAATTCACACTCCAAATAAATCATGATTCACATCTTAACAATCATCTTGTTTCTATAAAAGGTCATAAAGCTGCAGTTCAATCAGAAACACAAACACAGGATTAACAACAAATCCATCTATTTTACTCTCAGACAGGTAGAGTCACATAACTACGGGTGTGTTCAAACCAATGTGAAACTAAAACCATCAGAAGGTTATTTATTGATTTATTGGTCCAATATGTTGCACACGAGGAATTTGGTTACTGCATTTAACCTGTTCCTGAGGAGCAGAAGAACCATCTGTAGGGGGCGGTTTTAGGGTTCAGTATCTTACCTGCTGGGGTCTGATATCAAACTTCTCAACAAACTTTAGATCTCATTATTAGAGACATAAAGTTCTTCTGGTCAGTTTGTTGTCTGAATCCAGCTGAAATGTGCTTATAAACCAACCAATCAGAGAACAACTTCTCATCATGTAAACACGTTGAACTAAAGCTTCTCTTTTCCCTGAACAAAGTCTGAAAGGCATCTCTTCCTCCGGATCTGGGGCTGCTCACTTTAAAGAATAGACGTGAACTGATCCTTCAAGACACAAGATCGTCTTCAGAGGACTTCCTGTCTGTTTCAGCAGCACTGAGCGTCACTACCTGGAACAAACAGCTTTAAACTCTAACAGAATGTAACTCAGACCAGAAGGTTCTCAACCTTTTTACTGAAAGTAACACCTTAGAAAATATTCTGAAGGATCCTGAACACAGCAGGTAAAAACATCAAGAACAATAACTATGTCAGAAAATGTTTAAGATACAAAAATTAATTTTCCAGATGTCTAAACTGTTTGCTGCTCTGGTAAACTAGATGGAGTTACAGTTTCTTCAGTGAACGACTGGAGGGAGATGATGCACCACCGCAGGTACACACAACACAAGCTGGACTGAGAGGAACATTTATGTCAGAAAGATGTTTGATATTTAAGTTTGAACCCAGAACAAACATTTTAAAAATTCTCCAACAACAAGTCTGACCATCACAGCTGTACAGTGAATCATGTTGAAATGTGATAGGAGGAAAAGAAGAAACATTCACAGTTAGGATCAATAGTACATTTGTTCTGTAGTGCTGCTGTGAGACAATCAGGCTTCAAAGATGCGTCCCATAAACCTGCAGACACAACTGAGGGCAAAGAGAAGCCCATGATGTATGTTTCTATGTTCAATTAAAACTCATGTTTGTCGCTTCAGATCAGTTTCTGATAACAGGAAGTGAAAAATTGTTACAGGTTGAAGCAGACACGTTTACAGGGATCGTATGTGTGTGTGTGTGTGTGTGTGTGTGTGTGTGTGTGTGTGTGTGTGTGTGTGGGTTTGTATTTCTGACATCCTGGGGACCCGTTTCCTGACTTTTACTATCTTTCTGGGGTCCGAGGGTTCTTGTGGGGACCGAAGCCTGGTCCCCATGAGGGGGACTCCCCTTTTTAGGGTTAGGGGTTAGGTTTATAGGTATGGTGTGAATAGAGTTTTAGTTAGTCTTAGGGTTAGTTATAGATCAGTAATGGTTAAGGTTAGTAAAAGGGTTTGGGTTAGGTATAAATCTAGTTACTAAAATCAATGGAAGTCAATGGACGGTCCCCATAAGGATAACAAAACACACTTGTGTGTGTGTGTGTGTGTGTGTGTGTGTGTGTGTGTGTGTGTGTGTGTGTGGGTTTGTATTTCTGACATCCTGGGGACCCGTTTCCTGACTTTTACTATCTTTCTGGGGTCCGAGGGTTCTTGTGGGGACCGAAGCCTGGTCCCCATGAGGGGGACTCCCCTTTTTAGGGTTAGGGGTTAGGTTTATAGGTATGGTGTGAATAGAGTTTTAGTTAGTCTTAGGGTTAGTTATAGATCAGTAATGGTTAAGGTTAGTAAAAGGGTTTGGGTTAGGTATAAATCTAGTTACTAAAATTAATGGAAGTCAATGGACGGTCCCCATAAGGATAACAAAACACACTTGTGTGTGTGTGTGTGTGTGTGTGTGTGTGTGTGTGTGTGTGGGTTTGTATTTCTGACATCCTGGGGACCCGTTTCCTGACTTTTACTATCTTTCTGGGGTCCGAGGGTTCTTGTGGGGACCGAAGCCTGGTCCCCATGAGGGGGACTCCCCTTTTTAGGGTTAGGGGTTAGGTTTATAGGTATGGTGTGAATAGAGTTTTAGTTAGTCTTAGGGTTAGTTATAGATAAGTAATGGTTAAGGTTAGTAAAAGGGTTTGGGTTAGGTATAAATCTAGTTACTAAAATTAATGGAAGTCAATGGACGGTCCCCATAAGGATAACAAAACACACTTGTGTGTGTGTGTGTGTGTGTGTGTGTGTGTGTGTGTGTGTGTGTGGGTTTGTATTTCTGACATCCTGGGGACCCGTTTCCTGACTTTTACTATCTTTCTGGGGTCCGAGGGTTCTTGTGGGGACCGAAGCCTGGTCCCCATGAGGGGGACTCCCCTTTTTAGGGTTAGGGGTTAGGTTTATAGGTATGGTGTGAATAGAGTTTTAGTTAGTCTTAGGGTTAGTTATAGATCAGTAATGGTTAAGGTTAGTAAAAGGGTTTGGGTTAGGTATAAATCTAGTTACTAAAATCAATGGAAGTCAATGGACGGTCCCCATAAGGATAACAAAACACACTCATGCGTGCGAACATGAAGCTGATGGGAAACGTGGTCCTAGAGTGTAAAAGTGGCTGCTGTTTACAGTAATGTAGTCCAGAATAATAATCTGTCAGAGCTGAACTAACTGATGTTTCAACGACACACACAGAGGCTTTAAAATAGAAACCTCCAGCTGTGTGTGTGCGTGTGTGTGTATGTGTGTGGGAACCAATAATCCCAGTCTGCAGCTCCTTATTGGGACAAAAGGAAAGAGGCTGCTGTTGCATATTTTGGAAACTCACTCTCTGAGGTCGGAGTTGCCTTCTTGGACTTCTTGTCCATCGGAGAGTTTTCTGTTGGATCTACAGGAGGATGACACACACGCACAGAGGAGAAGTTAAAATGTGTATTAACAGAATAAACAGCTTCAGTCACATTTATTGTTTAAATTTGGAAACTTTTTGCCTGGAAACTCTCAGATTGAACCAGTAACAGCTGTGAGGTTGAAACCAGCAGTATAAAACTGTATCTGATGTGATTTTTTTTGTGTGATTTTGCTACTTCAATTCAATAATATTACATTTGGTCCCTGTCGACACTTTCTGGATCTGGATGTGCAGACTTCCAGTGGTTAAGCCTCAAACATGCACATTTACAGAATATTGCTGCACAATTCCAAATTTATTGTGAAACAGGAAGTGATGAAACACAGGAATGGGAATGTAAACAAAGATATGCAAACCACTGCAAATCAAGAATCTGGAAGTTTGTCTGTTACTTAATGAGAAATCAATGACTCAAGAGAAGAGACAGAATAAAGAGGACAGGTTTGGACAAGTTTTGGGTGCATAGCCACATATTTTCAAGCTGAAATCAGGTCACACAGGTTTGTATGTGGTTTACACAGTCCAGTGCAGTGAGGAGTGTTCAGACCTCTACAGCAGGAGAAACTAAGCTGTACATTTACATCTCAAAGACAAAGGACACTCTTTTGAAAATTATAATGTCCATATTTTGGACAGAGAGGACAGATGGTATGAAAGAGGAGTCAAAGAAGCCATATTTGTTTAAAGGAACAGATGAGGTGGACTCAAGTTTCACTTATCTAACACCTACAATACTGCTTTGTCTCAACTTCTGGTGACTACAAAACCTCATGTAAACAAGTCTCAGGGAACAAAGACATAAAGACCCCTTGATGGGACGGTGTGCCAGAAACTCATGTGACTCTAACGAGGCTGTTCATACTGATTGGTACAAACCACTTATAAGCCTGAAACTCCCAAACCTGGGCCCTCATTTATCAATCATTCGTACGCACAGATCTGTGCGTTGGACCAATTCTACGCATCGTGTAGTACTTTTCAATTTGTATTTATGCATTACCAAATATGGCTAATTGAGGGCGTTTCTGTAGGCAAATGACTGAACGGGCACAGGGACCTGAATACGCACAAGTAGGATTTATCAACACATGATGTGCGTACGAGTGACCACCACACATTTGATAAATCAGACTTTTGGCAGTTCGTACAAACGTTCTAAATTTCATGCGTGGGATAAAATATAGAACAGTTTCCACAAACGGTTAATAAATAAGGACCCAGGTTAGAACTGACAAAGTCTCACGGATGTGAGATCAAACGTTTTTAAGAAGAAGAAAATAAATGTCAATTTGCCTTTTTTTAAAAGGTTTTTCGAAACTAGTTCCACAGGTCTCAAGTTCTGCTGATCAAACACAGTCAGTCTCAGTGTCATTGTGGTTGCAAACAAGCAATATGGATAAACAGCCAGATCAGAGACGGACAGAAAGAGACCAAAATCCACCCAGAAATCTGTCATGGAGTTACTGATGTTGGATCCAGAACATATTATAATGAAGCAGCGCAAAAGCCCTTCACATGATCACATGCAAATGTGTCTGTGATCTGATGAGCTGATATACAGCGTTTCACCATTTAATCAATGAAAACACCAGCTCACTAATGCTTTTCAATGTCTATGTTAGATGTAAACAAAGAGCTGCTTCCTGTTTCATCACTTCCTGTTTTTTTAGCCTTTAAAATTTGACCCTCGTCTGAAGCTCATAAAAACATTCATACTCACCTTATAAGTGTCAAACACACAAACATTCAGCCTGTTTCATTAAACAAAGTTATAATGATTCTAAATCTTTTATTGATACCAGAGTGACAGATAAACTTTATTTGAAACTGATTGTTTCCTGATCAGAAGATCACAGTGAAGTCTGAAACCCTGAAGCACATGTTGACTCTGATCTAATGCAACATCATGCTGAATACAGTGTGGTTCACACACAGCAGCAGGAGGATGTCTGAGAACCCTCCTCCTCCTCTAGAACCCCTGATAGAAGAGATTCATCAGATCTGCCAGCATCATCAAGCAGAAGAACTGACTCTATTATCTGTCACAGCTTCATCCACACAAAACACTCAAACTTCTGCAGGACTGACTCTTTAACAACTGGCTGAACATCTGGAATCAGCAGCCTGAGAAGAAGTTCAATCAGCTGACTTGGAGGAAAGAACATCAAAGAACTTTTACAACTGAACATTCTGACTTCAGAAGATTCACCTGAAACCTGAACTGCTGCAGCTGACGGACAAGAAACTTGGGAGGCCCCTGGAGGCCTCAGAGAGCCCAACAAACACTGAGTCATTTTTAGCAGCTTGATGCTTCATGTTACATGAACAAAAACGGAACGTTTCTCTGAATCAGAATCTGAAGACGAGACATTGCTGAAGCTTTTCAGGTTTCAAGCAGTTTGACCTGAAGCTCTTATTGTGAAGAGGAACATCAGCCAAAACAGGAAATACCTTCTTATCAGCTTACTATCATCATTTTCTTCTTGGAAGATTTCAATAATCTTTGGGATTAAATAATCATTTAATTTATTAAATATAGAGAAATAAACTAAATGAATCCCAGTCGGTTCTTTTTAAAGTTCTTCTGTTCTTTAGTTCCAGGTTTCCCACATACCAGCTGACACACCAGCTCTGCAGGATAAAACTCATTTAGTTCCTGTCAGAAATGTTTGGTAACATTGAAATCTGGGCTGTTATAGTCACATTTCATCGGTGACAGTTTTATTGGACCAGAACCAAACAGCATGTTTCTGAGACACAGAACCTCTAAACTGAACAAACAACCAGCTGATTTCCAGTCAGCCAGGATTCGTCTGTTTCCAGTAACTGTTGGAGATTTTTGATAAATTCAGTTTGTTTGTGTTCATTTCTTCTAATTACAGGAAGCTCCAAACAGACGGAGGCTCCTGAGGAATCCCGGGAATCCGGTTAGTGATACAGTTCAGAGCTTCCTGCTTTGGTTTTTGTTTGTTTGAGTCCTTGTTGCTTCTTTTGGTTCTGATGGATTTGATGCTGTTTGTGTTTGTTTTACTGTAATTCTGTTAGTTAACTTCATTAAAGTCAGTCTGGTGGTTTTAGTGCAGTTTTATCAAACAAACAAACAATGACGGGTTTTAACCTCGGAGCAGGAACAGTAAAGTTCTGCTGGTCTTCTGGATCTCTGCATGTGCATCCAGATGTTTAAATTGTGCCTCAGGTGTTTCTGCTGCAGGTGCAAATGTATGAAAAGAAGCTTTGTTCTTACCATCAACTAGAACCATGCAGGAACATTCGGTTCTGCCTGCTGAGTTCTCAGCTCTACACTTGTACTGCCCTTCATCTTCAGGTAGAGCTTTGTCGATGGTCAGAGAGCAGAGACCACCTGAAAAACAAAACACAATCATCAGAACAGCTGGAATCAAGGAAAACCAGCAGAACTGACTCACAAGGTTTGAGTTCTGACCCATTTGGATCCAAAATGAACCAAAGAATTTATTACATTAAAAAAAGAGATTTCTAACTACATTAAAGAACATGTGACACAGATTTATTTCTAACTTTCTAACAACAAACAGAAGCTTTTTATGTCTCTGAATCATCAGTGTTGAGTTTAACCTGACCCGGTTCTGGTTAAACTCAGAACCGGGTCAGAGTTTAACAGATGATGTTCCTACTTGAGGAACCATCTCAAACCCTTAACAGAGCAATTTGTTTGTTTGTTTGTTGTTCATATCCCTGCTCACTGCTGCAGGAAACAACAACAAAAACAAACATGTCGTATGTCTGAGGCTTCTGTGACCTCTGACCTTTAATATATCACATCCCACATGCTGCAGAGGGATGTCCTGAGGTCTAAAATAACACACTGGGATTACTGGATTACTGCACATGCACACACACACACACACACCCAAGTGTGTTTTGGTATCCTTATGGGGACCGTCCATTGACTTCCATTGATTTTAGTAACTAGATTTATACCTAACCCAAACCCTTTTACTAACCTTAACCATTACTGATCTATAACTAACCCTAAGACTAACTAAAACTCTATTCACACCATACCTATAAACCTAACCCCTAACCCTAAAAAGGGGATTCCCCCCCATGGGGACCAGGCTTCGGTCCCCACAAGAACCCTCGGACCCCAGAAAGATAGTAAAAGTCAGGAAACGGGTCCTCAGGAGGTCAGAAATACAAACCCACACACACACACACACACACACGCACACACACACACAGACGCGCACACACACACACACACACCCAAGTGTGTTTTGGTATCCTTATGGGGACCGTCCATTGACTTCCATTGATTTTAGTAACTAGATTTATACCTAACCCAAACCCTTTTACTAACCTTAACCATTACTGATCTATAACTAACCCTAAGACTAACTAAAACTCTATTCACACCATACCTATAAACCTAACCCCTAACCCTAAAAAGGGGATTCCCCCCCATGGGGACCAGGCTTCGGTCCCCACAAGAACCCTCGGACCCCAGAAAGATAGTAAAAGTCAGGAAACGGGTCCTCAGGAGGTCAGAAATACAAACCCACACACACACACACACGCACACACACACACAGACGCGCACATACACACACACACGCATACACACACATGCACATTTGTGCAGATTAATCTGGAGTATTATTTCTATATTTGTGAGAACCTTCTGCCAGTTTTGATTCTGTTGTTTTTTTACTGAATGATGCCTTGAAGCTTTAACTTCCTGTTTGTAGGAGAGACTTCCTGCTGCAGCCGATGATAAATGCTTGAAACTATAATATTAGATGCTGGTGGAACAGAAAGCATCTAATCACAGAGAAATCGTTTAAAAAGTAGCTGCTGTGGATTATCTGAAGCTCTGAGGAGAATCATCAGAAGATAGACTCCACAGGAGGAAACATCTAGAAGGGTGGTGGGGTGGTGGGGGGTGAGAGGAGGTGTTCATCGATTAATAATGTTTCAGGTCTATTTTAGACCAAATATCAGACAGCACCCACTGCTGGAATCAGGTGAAAACGCAGCAAAGGCTAAAATCTTACCTTATTAATAAAAGCCTGCTTTAGTTTAAAGTTGTTTAGTTTCATTAGAGAACATCGAGGACCAGATGGAGGAGGTCCAGGGGCCACATCAGACCCTCAAGTCATACTGTGTCTGTCTAAACCACAGTAACACAAATAGAGACGCTCACATGAACCAACAGGAATGATGAATATGGAGGGCGAGAGCACAGTTAAGACTGTGTTTGTGTTTTCCTGTGTGTGTGTGTGTGTGTGTGTGTGTGTGTGTGTGTGTGTGTGTGTGTGTGTGTGTAAAGTGATCTGTTTCCATCTGAAATAGCAGCGATACTCGTCTGTCTCACATCACATCCTACATCTCTGTGTTCTTTAGTTTAACATCTGCGTTCTATTAATAGAGCCTGAATCCTGTGAGCTTCATCAGCAGCTGCTTCTCCTCCTCCTCCTCCATCAACGCTGCTCCCACCAAACTTTAACACACTCACTCTTCTTCACACTGTGTTGAACTGTGGTTTTATTTCCTTCTGTGTGTGTGACCTCTGACCTTCGTTGGCGAGGATGATGAACTTGGATGGTTTGATGATCTTCCCATCCAGCGTCCAGGTGACGGTAGCAGCAGCAGAGGGGGGGGCGAGGCGACACTGCAGCCGGAGCCGTTGACCATCCATCACCGTCAGGTCACTCAGCTTCTCTACAAACTCTGGTGCTCCTTCTTCCTCATTCTTCTTCTCATGAAGTTCTCCATCCACACAGTTGTTCATCTTCTCACAGTTCTTCTCGAGGCTCGTCTGTTTCTTCTTGTTGGCGAGGACATTGCGAAAGTCT
>SSNP01000087.1:2335124-2354098 GCA_006937955.1 Pachypanchax playfairii
CTGTGTGTGTGTGTGTGTGTGTGTGTGTGTGTGTGTGTGTGTGTGTGTGTGTGTGTGTAAAGTGATCTGTTTCCATCTGAAATAGCAGCGATACTCGTCTGTCTCACATCACATCCTACATCTCTGTGTTCTTTAGTTTAACATCTGCGTTCTATTAATAGAGCCTGAATCCTGTGAGCTTCATCAGCAGCTGCTTCTCCTCCTCCTCCTCCATCAACGCTGCTCCCACCAAACTTTAACACACTCACTCTTCTTCACACTGTGTTGAACTGTGGTTTTATTTCCTTCTGTGTGTGTGACCTCTGACCTTCGTTGGCGAGGATGATGAACTTGGATGGTTTGATGATCTTCCCATCCAGCGTCCAGGTGACGGTAGCAGCAGCAGAGGGGGGGGCGAGGCGACACTGCAGCCGGAGCCGTTGACCATCCATCACCGTCAGGTCACTCAGCTTCTCTACAAACTCTGGTGCTCCTTCTTCCTCATTCTTCTTCTCATGAAGTTCTCCATCCACACAGTTGTTCATCTTCTCACAGTTCTTCTCGAGGCTCGTCTGTTTCTTCTTGTTGGCGAGGACATTGCGGAAGTCTCCGGCGTTCTTTGTGGGCGCCTCAGCAGACTTGTTCCCATTAGTGCTGGCAGCACCTTTCTTTCCCAACACGCTGCGGAAGTCCACCTGCTGCTGGGAGTTCCCCTTCTCCTCCGCCTTGGCTTTGACACTTCTGAGGTTGGATTTAAAATCCATGTGGAGGAGTTACTGGATGTTGGTGGCCTGAGACCTTTGGCTTCCCAGCAGCAAGCAAAAGTCCAGCTGCTGCGCCTCCCTCAGCTGCAGCTCCTCTTCTCCACGCTCCCTGGTTTCCACCCAGCGTTTGAGGAGTCCTCAGCCAGCAGTGGCAGCAGAGAAGTCCTGGTCACCCTCCTCCTCCTTCGTCTTCCTGATGATGGAGCTGCAGGTTCTACTCCTCGCTGGCCTCCTGTGACTGCTGACTAACACGGCTGCCTTCTTCTCCTCTGGAAACTCCTCTCAGCTTGGTGGTTACAGCTGATCCTCCTCCTCCTGTAGCTCTGGACAAACAAGCACAGAGAGAGAGATGGAGAGAATGAGAGAGAATAAACAGAACTGTGACTCCGCCCCCTCAGAGTGGGGAAAAAGGATGAGGAGTGGGGAGGAAGAAGAGCTTAACTCAGATTGTTCATGTTGCATCATAAATGACTCGACTTCCCTTTTATGGACATGAATGAACTGATGTGAACAGACTGAACACATACTGCTCCTCTTCCTCCTCTTCATCTCTTCATTTTCAATCTGCCCAGTTTTTATTACCGGTTCTCCTCTTCTTCACCTCCGTTTATTCATTACTTCATTACTGTTGTTTGTTTTGAAGTTGCAGATTATTGCAGCACATGAACAGATTAGAGGAAACCCTCAGAGGAAATGCAGATTCTGATTGGTTCAACTGATAAACGTGGATAGGTGAAGCTCTGATGGATGGATGGATGGATGGATGGATGGATGGATGGATGGATGGATGGATGGATGGATGGATGGATGGATGGATGGATGGATGGATGGATGGATGGATGGATGGATGGATGGATGGAGTTCACAGTAATAATAAACTGAGCAGCTTGGGATGTTTTAAGAGTCTGTGGTAGTCAGAACTTTGTGTTGATGCATGCTGGCACAAGGCCAGTACTGTTGGTTTGGAACTCCGCCCTCTGATGGAGGCGTCTGAGAGCAGGACGCTGCTCACATGAACAACATTAGATAATAACTCATTTACTGACAATCTGGCTAGTTGCAAAAGTGCATGAAGCAACAGATTCATTCCACCAAGATGCAACACTTAATATTATAGGGTCTTAATATTAGAGCAGTTGCCCCGCCCCCTCCCCGTCCCCCACTCTCCTGGTCAGAGTGTTATTTTAAACACATCATCTTTCATTATTGAATTAAACAATCAGGATTAGTCTGCAGACTGTGGTGTGTGTCAAGATGATAGATTATAGATTATGTTTGATACATGGTGGGTGGGGGAGGGGGAGTTTAATCCCATGCTGTAGATTATAAAGGATTATATCAGTATGTTTGGATGCAGTTTCAGCTCTGATTCATCACCACAGTGTGTGAAAGTAAAGAGTATGTTAGTGTGTCACCTGAGGCTGATGAGGCTTTTTAACTCGTCTGATGAACAAACAACAACAGAGTTGATTGTTTTTATGTTGTTACTATGATGTTTATGCTGCTATGTGTGTGACCACAGACCTGATGAGCAGCGACATCGTGTCATCTTTCTGCAGCAGTTCACAGTTTTCTCTAGGGGTCAGAACTCTCTTCAGGTCACCTCCTGTCCATGTGCACTTTGGGATCAGGTCTCTGGTGACGGCACAGGATGGAGGATGTGTTGACCCAAAATGGCGCTCACAGGTTTGGGTTTAGTGATGGACATCTTCCTGAGGTTCTGCCACAAAACAACATCAAATGTTTTACAGTTGAACATACTGATGAAGTCACATTTATCTGATCACATTTATTCTCAGAGTTACAGAGAACCTCAATTCTGATCCTGTTAGATCCAATTCTTAATGAGGTACACTAGAAAATCTAAATATCTGTCATCAGAAAAGCCACTAAGAATAAGATCCTTCTGAATTGCAGATGATAGAAGTTCTTAAACACATTATCTTAACAAACCTTTTGTTCCATCTCATATTCATGATGTTCCTCATGGCTCTGTATTGGGACTCATTCTCTTCATAATAAACACTTCTTACAGTTAGCTTGTTGCATCACTGTAAAGTGTTTAATAGATACAATCCTGCTTTCATTAAACATATCTCTAATAAAGATAATACCTGCCTTCAGACCATAGAAACTGATCCTGTAAGATCTCCTATAGAGACCAAACCTCGACCTTCTGACCTGAATGTTTCAAACAGCTGATTAAGATGAAGGATAATGGAACGTCCACTCCCCCCTCACCAGCCATATGTAATTTTATTTTTATTAAAAGTACCTGCTGATAAAGAGGAAGCCTTGTTACTGTTGGCAGCAGCTCGGGGGAGAAACCTAAAGATATGAGTTTAACTTCAGGATCTTATACAATCTTTAAAATTAAACTCAGTAATTGTTTAACATTAAGATCAACAGCTATAATGTTTACTTTACACAACAAAGATAAACTCTGTTCAGTGCTGCTTTAAAGTGCTCTTCATGTTTTCTATCTTGAAGAGGAATTCTCTGTTATCCATTTGAACTCTGCTGAAATATTGAAGGTAAAAACACTAAACATGAAAGAAGAAATTTAAACCACCAACGTTTTATTTTTGAAATACATCTTCAACTAATGGATTGTTTCTGATTTGTATCATTTTATTTAGTAAAAAGTAGGAAGAAAAAACAGCTGATCAGTATTTATATAAGTTACTGAACATTTAAGATCTGAGTTTAACTGTATTCATGAATTCATGTTTTCCTATTTAATGGTTTTAAACTTCACGTTAACTTTGACTTTTAGGATCAGTAAAGCAACCGGTAACTCAGGTGACCCCTGGCAGCGTACCTTCTACAGCAAACGGGCCTGGGTCCAGTCCTCTCAGTATTTGTTCCAGGCTTGACAGATGTAGGTCCCCTTGTTCTCCGGGAAGACCTCCTGGATCAGCAGAGTGCAGCATTTCTCCTCCCTGAGGAGGTGAAAGTACTCCGATTCTCTTACTTCCTGTCCATCATGGAGCCACATCACCAGGGGTGGAGTCTCACCTGAAGAACAACAGATCTTCATCAATAGATCCCAGTCAGAGCTGATTCATGCACTAATTGTTTCTGAATCCTGCAGTTTTTAATGGTACTGATGGAAAAATCAGTTAATGTGCACACACACACACACACACACACACACCCAAGTGTGTTTTGGTATCCTTATGGGGACCGTCCATTGACTTCCATTGATTTTAGTAACTAGATTTATACCTAACCCAAACCCTTTTCCTAACCTTAACCATTACTGATCTATAACTAACCCTAAGACTAACTAAAACTCTATTCACACCATACCTATGAACCTAACCCCTAACCCTAAAAAGGGGAGTCCCCCTCATGGGGACCAGGCTTCGGTCCCCACAAGAACCCTCGGACCCCAGAAAGATAGTAAAAGTCAGGAAACGGGTCCCCAGGAGGTCAGAAATACAAACCCACACACACACACACACACACACACAAGTGTGTTTTGGTATCCTTATGGGGACCGTCCATTGACTTCCATTGATTTTAGTAACTAGATTTATACCTAACCCAAACCCTTTTCCTAACCTTAACCATTACTGATCTATAACTAACCCTAAGACTAACTAAAACTCTATTCACACCATACCTATAAACCTAACCCCTAACCCTAAAAAGGGGATTCCCCCCCATGGGGACCAGGCTTCGGTCCCCACAAGAACCCTCGGACCCCAGAAAGATAGTAAAAGTCAGGAAACGGGTCCCCAGGAGGTCAGAAATACAAACCCACACACACACACACACACACACACACACACACACACACACACAAGTGTGTTTTGGTATCCTTATGGGGACCGTCCATTGACTTCCATTGATTTTAGTAACTAGATTTATACCTAACCCAAACCCTTTTCCTAACCTTAACCATTACTGATCTATAACTAACCCTAAGACTAACTAAAACTCTATTCACACCATACCTATGAACCTAACCCCTAACCCTAAAAAGGGGAGTCCCCCTCATGGGGACCAGGCTTCGGTCCCCACAAGAACCCTCGGACCCCAGAAAGATAGTAAAAGTCAGGAAACTGGTCCCCAGGAGGTCAGAAATACAAACCCACACACACACACACACACACACACACACACACACACACACACACACACAAGTGTGTTTTGTATCCTTATGGGGACCGTCCATTGACTTCCATTGATTTTAGTAACTAGATTTATACCTAACCCAAACCCTTTTCCTAACCTTAACCATTACTGATCTATAACTAACCCTAAGACTAACTAAAACTCTATTCACACCATACCTATAAACCTAACCCCTAACCCTAAAAAGGGAAGTCCCCCCCATGGGGACCAGGCTTCGGTCCCCACAAGAACCCTCGGACCCCAGAAAGATAGTAAAAGTCAGGAAACGGGTCCCCAGGAGGTCAGAAATACAAACCCACACACACACACACACACACACACCAAGTGTGTTTTGGTATCCTTATGGGGACCGTCCATTGACTTCCATTGATTTTAGTAACTAGATTTATACCTAACCCAAACCCTTTTCCTAACCTTAACCATTACTGATCTATAACTAACCCTAAGACTAACTAAAACTCTATTCACACCATACCTATGAACCTAACCCCTAACCCTAAAAAGGGGAGTCCCCCTCATGGGGACCAGGCTTCGGTCCCCACAAGAACCCTCGGACCCCAGAAAGATAGTAAAAGTCAGGAAACGGGTCCTCAGGAGGTCAGAAATACAAACCCACATATACAGAGTGGGGTGATAAACTGAAGAATTCTGCTTCAGTCAACAGAAAACAAACATCAGATGAAAAACACAAACACACTGAAAACACAGTCACTTCACATCTAACTGCTTTGAATCCATTTCTTAACTTGAAACTTTAAGCAAATGTTAAACTAATCTTAACTAATATTAAACAAAGTGTAACAAAGTCCAGAAAGTAACTAAGTTAAGCTAACACTAAACCTTCATCTAACATTAAAGTAACATTAGCATAAAGTTCTAAATCTGATCTTTAAATGGAACCAATTTTCATTCCAACAACAACACGACAAACACAAGCAGAGAAAATGAAGAACCAGGACTCAGTAAATCTGTCTTCATCTCATCTCTATCAAATCCCTGGAGATCAGACAGGAAATACCATAACAAGCGCGCACGCACACACACGTACACACACAGTAAAAGGGTGAGTTTCAGTACTGCAGTGTGTCTTGTTCTGAGTTAATATCAGTCATTCCAGACCATGAGTTTCTTCTCTCAGGTCACTGCTGATGTCTTTCCTTCTTGGTGTTGTGTTAACACACACCTGTATGCTCCAGACCCACCTGACTGAACTACATCTGCTCAGCATCACATGGCTGATACAAGGGTGTCTTTAGTTTTCAAACTGGAGGTATTTACTTTTTAATGGTGGTAAATGGTATTTACTCATGACATTGTTCTGTCACTTTAGAGGAAACTAGGGAAGGTCTGAGAACAGAAAATAAATTATTCCTCCTTCTCTCTAGTCATGTGACACACCACAAATTTCAAATCATTGATTACAAATATTTAAATTGGGAATCTCAGAAGTAAACCGACTGATTCGTCCCTGAGTGACAGTTAAATCTTAGTGTCCACACATGGACATCTGTGGACTCAGAGGGTCAAGTGGGTCAGTCTGTGGGAATTTACTGGTATTTTACAGTGTGTGTGTGTGTGTGTGTGTGTGTGTGGGTTTGTATTTCTGACTCCCCTTTTTAGGGTTAGGGGTTAGGTTTATAGGTATGGTGTGAATAGAGTTTTAGTTAGTCTTAGGGTTAGTTATAGATCAGTAATGGTTAAGGTTAGTAAAAGGGTTTGGGTTAGGTATAAATCTAGTTACTAAAATCAATGGAAGTCAATGGACGGTCCCCATAAGGATACCAAAACACACTTGTGTGTGTGTGTGTGTGTGTGTGTGTGCATGTTTTCCATTGGGGATTTCCTGCTGAATGAGGATTTTCTTCTGTCTCACTGATTTTCCTTTTAAAGCTGTGATGATAGTTTCTGTTGAACATTCGGATTAATAATTGGCTGACTGGTGATGCATTCAATGTCTTCTGTGATTTCTGTGTTCCAAATAACATGTGAGACAATTTAAAGACTGTTCAGACTGTTCAAAAGCAGAACTAACAATAACAATAATTCTCCTGTAGAATCTCCATTAAATGTTGATTAACTTCTCAGGTTGTGACTATGATGCATTCTAAATAATAAGCTTGGCCACGTCCCCAACATGGGAGGACTCAGTCCAGGCTGGAAGAGGACAAACTGAAGGTGAAGAGATAACATCATGTTGTTGTTAACACTAATCTGCATATCCAACAGCACAGAAAGAATGTGTTATCTGCATATTGGAGGATCAGATGTAAAACTCTGCAGGACAATGAAGCTGGACTCAGAATAATCTGTTCTGCTGGTTCACTGTCAATAATTTACCACTTTATTAAAGAAAACTAAATGTATCATCATTTATTCAGTGCATGAAAGTATGAAAAACATCTCAGATGTTCTGTCAGAACTTCTTGTTCTGTTCTAAACCACATGGTTTCACAGTGAAACATGAAACAGTGATTAAATTACAATACAGTGGTCGACTATATGCATGACCTCGGTGCCGAGCAGTTTTGTGCATATAAGCGTTGTGTGCAATTATCCACCGGTGGTTATTTGTACTGTAAACACGGGTAGCAGTGTTTGGTATTAATAACAGATAATCAGAAATGATGTAATAACGCAATTACAATGTATTAGGAGAATAAAACTCTCAAACAGACCGAGTTATACTCGTAGAGAGGATCCACTATGACACTGTAAGTAAACAGATGTGCAATATACGCGCGCGCACGGACACGACGGTAACGGCACAGATTAAGTTACAGTTAGTAACAGAACAGAACGGTTTTTTATATCAGATATTAAAAACTCATGATCGGGCAATAAAAACTAGAACAAATGTTACATGTGACACTATTTCACACTGAAGAAGTCGGTGATTATTTATTGGCGACGCGTCGGACACGTGTGCGTAAACGCCAGAGCAGTCAAGTTCCACACTTAACAACGAGAGTGTGTGTGAGAACACCAGCGGAGGTTTACAGTCAAGTAACTTGTGAGAAACAGCGATATTTAGTGAGATGCACGTATGATACCTCTAAATGTTTTGTGCATACATCCCTCGGAGCTGTAAATAAGCGTAAGGATTCTCTATGACACAGAAACGTGCCCAGAACCGTCTACCACTGTATTATAATCTTTTAATTGAAATGTTTGTGATCATGTTCATCAGTCGGGATGTTTCCTTCATGTCTGCACCATGGTTTTATTTTCAGCAGATAACTTTGGACATAAGTGATTAAACAAAAACAAAAACAATTAGAAAGTATTACAGATGTGATGAGGGTTATTTTTCACGTGCACCAACAAGTTAAACACAAATAGTTTTGATATCGTTAATTCTTTATTATTCTGGGGACACTTTAAAAATAAATATTTTTATTGACTCTGTGATTTGTGCTCAGGTACTGACACTGTGTTTGATGATTGCATCATTTTAAAATAATGCTCATATCTAAATTAAGCAAATTAAATAAAATCTCTTATTTCTTTTTGATGAGATGTGTAAAACTTTATTTGTAATCTGCTATAAATATAAAGTTTATTAGAATAAATTTATCACCATAAAGAAAATCTTCCTTCCTGAACTGGATTTTTGAATAAGAATTATTTGCTTTAAATAACAGATGACATGTTTGGATTATATGTTGCTTTTATTTCTGTGGTTCTAACTGTAATTTAAGAACACGTGATTATTTTACGGTGTGATCTAAACATCAAAGTAACTTTTGAAAAAAATCCTAGCAATGAGGTTAAAGTACTTCATGAGGAACCGTTGTGTTTCCCTGCAGCAAATAATATTTTCCCAGAAGAATTTCAAACTAACTCTATAGTAAATTTTAGGACTTTAAAGACGTTACAGTGCTGCGATCAGGAGGACTGAACAGATCCAGCTGTGAGGAACTGCAGGAGGAGTGATCCAGTTTAGCTCTGACACAACATGGACTCCCTGTGCATGTCCTTGTTGGGTCAGCAGAACACTCTGTGTGTGTGTGTGTGTGTGTGTGTGCGCGTGTGTGTTCTCCGCAGCAGCATGTTTTGTCTTTATATGGTTCCATCTCTCCTTCTGAATCAGTTCAAACATCGAACAAGACTCTGACTGTAAAAACACAAGCTGTTATATCAACTCTAAAACAGCGTCTTATTTTAACCTCAGACTTTGACTCAGCTTTCATCAGAATGTGCAGAGAAACTAATACAAACAGCTAATCTGTTTGGTGCCTAAAATCAGAACTGTTAGTGAAAAATATTTTAATTACAGAAACTAACAGATCAGATGTACAAAAAAAAGACTGTGGCATTTTCCCGAGATTACAACTTATACATCTCATTATAACGGTTCTGTTTTCCTGAGATAGTGGGATAAATAACTCATTATCTCAGGAAAACAAGTTGCATTATCCAGAGTGTACAGCTTTAACTCAGTTATTGAAACCTAAAAAAGCGTGATTTTGATCAGGACAAAGCTTTTGATTGCAGAGATGTCACATCAGCATCTATCACTGATAGGGCTGGAGTGGGACATACTGTATTTTCAGCCATTCATTTATTTAAGATATATAACAGGACACAATGTCTTTTTGCAATTTCAACTTTCAAACCTTGCTGACTGACTGATGCTCTGTTCTGTTCATCAAGCTGCGCTGCAGAAAAAACGAGCTGTCAGCAGCAGCAGAGGCTCTGTAAGGCAAGCTGTTGTAACACAAACTCCATATCATTTAAATCAACTGTTGTGTGTGTCAACTAGTAAAACACCAACTAGTATGAGAGTGCACAAAACTAATTACATACTTTCCCCTACTAGTTCGACCTTTTGCCAAACTAGTTCAGAAATTCTCTGACTAGTTGCAACTTTGGTAGATTAATATGACTCAGATTTGGTTGTCTGCTCTGTAAAACAACATGTGGGATGTTTTACATCCTGTATGATGTTTTACAGTGCAGAGTCAAACTCTGCTGTTTCTATTTGTTCATTCTACAGTTTGTATTAACAGAAGGTTCCTGAAAATAAAACTTGAAAACAGACCCGTTTATCAACACAAACTCAGTTTAACACAACAGGAAGCTGCCAGGACCAAAAATGCAGAAACACAACAAGCTCACGTGTAAAAACAAAACAAATCTTTAGTCCATCAAAAGCAATATTGTTACAGAATTAAGAAAATGTGATTTCATTGTTTAAACAGAAGTCTTTAAAATAACAAGAGATTTGGTGAAAAAATGTTTGTGTTATGTTGAGTTAAAGTTAATCTGTTTTTTGTTGAGTAGAAAAAACATTTGTTAAATATCACACAATCAAAAAATTAAACAAACCAACTAAAATAATTAAAGTTAAACATGTTGTTCTTTTCACATTTGTTATAATTTAGAGATCTGCTGGCCCCTGGTGGAGACTTCAGTCCATCACACTCTGATGTGTCAGGTGGAACTGTGGACAGACTGAAGGCCACACAGAGACAGATGGGACCGTGGACAGACAAGAGGACACACAGAGACAGGTGGGATTGTGGACAGACAGGGGGACACACAGAGGGGGTCTTACGATGGACTAGACTGTATGACCCTCAGCGTTGGTCAGCTGACACCTGTATGTCCCCTTGTCCATCTGGGTCACTCTGTCCACACTGAGACTCAGACAAGTACCGTCCTGTGTCTGCTGCAGTCCTGGTCACGTCTTCTCAGCTAGGTCACCATGGCAACAGTAACTAAGGAGACTGCAGAAAACTGATTTAGAGATTTTTAACATCTAATTAAACATTGTGTTGATAATCACCTGAGGCCTGAACGTGGTCTGAGAGTCTCTGGGGATCAAATCTGAGGATCCATTAGACAACAAATGTGATTCAAATCAAAGTTCTTCAAAACATGTCTGGGTTTAAACAAGTTTTGCCTCATAATGTGTTGAGACATTCATAACTTTAACAGCTTTAAGTCACCCAGACTCAACATACTAACACCATAACACAAGCTATCGTTAGCTCATAGTTACATCATCTGTTCCAGGATCCGTTATTAGCAACTGTACCAACACCTAGCTTAACTGCTAACATAAACAGACAAGTAGTTAAAGGTGCAATATGGAAGATTTCCATAAAAAGCAATATTTTTAACAATATATTGCCCCCACGGGTGTTTAGAGGGGTGCAGAATGTAGAACTATTTCCTTATTTCCTTAAAATTATATTCAAAGTAAAATATAATAAAATAGTTGATTCTGACGGGCACAACGATGGCATTTTGTTTACATCTACCAGTAGGGTTGCTAACTCCCTGAAAATAAATAAGGGACACCTCACTGTAGACAGCCCATTTTTTTTCATTTGTATGTCTTTTGAGCTTATGCTGCAGTAAGGAGCGTTTCTTTAGGTCAGTCAATCCACCATGGGCTATAAAAGAAGTGCGATGGCGCTGCAGTGCGCTTTAGGTGTTATTGTGTATTTTTTCAAGACAGGTGTTTATCTTTTCCCATTCCTCCCTGTATTTTGCAGCCTTTTTTCCAGAAGAGTGAAAGCATTGCTGGTCAAACGTGCACTTTGGTCCGAGACCTGTAAAGCAGTGTCAGAGTCTGTCTCACTGTCACTTGTGCTGCTTTGTAACTGTCGGCTTTTATCTTCTGGTCGCTGGTTGCCTAATACGGTGAATAGTCCATAGTATCAAGGCTGGTACTGTGCAGGGTGGTGAAGTCGGCAGGTCAAACAGCTGGGAGCCCCGTGGATATGTGGTGATTTTTTACCTTTTTAGCTTTCCATGGTGGATTTCCCGAAATGAGACTAGCAGGGACAAGTGTTATTAGCGGCTCACACACTAACCCCTCCTTTCTATTGGACACATTAGCAGCGCACAACATTTTGCTCGCGCAATCAGCAGTGCGTCCCTTCCTTTCGGGTACGAACGCCTGATTTCCGATCTGGTCCAAACTAAACTGCTGAACTTGACGTGTTTTAGAAGCACACCGCGTTAAAAATAGAACTGCCATGTAATGCTCGCAACACTACGCTTCTGAGATGCGTCTCATGTGCACTGCTTCGTGCGCAGTGGAAAGGGTCTGATTGAATTTAGTGGTGGCTATCAGTTGCGTATTAAGGATCACTAATGTTGCGCGTCTGTTGATCATTCAGTGGAAAGCAGGGGTAGGACAGAGCAGAAGGCTGAAGTGTGGGAACTCAAGGCTGCGGGTTCAGCTGGAGGACGCCTCGGAGGATGTGTGGCTGAGTGGATAGGAGAGGCGTGCAGGATGGCGTGCAAGATGGCATGAGGAGGTTGGAGAGCATGATTAGTGAGCTGAACGAGTGATATTTTGTTGTCCTTCTCGGATTGGGCATCAGAGGGAAATTGGTGAGGAATTTTTGAGAAATTGGAGCACACGCGGGGGGTCACAAGCCTGGCACCCTGATGGCTGGAGGTTATGTGTTGTCATGGCTGTGGTGTGCATGGTGTTCATGTTCCATATTCCACCTTTAATGATATACCCCTGCTGGAAAAACCAGCATAAACCAGCATATGTTGTGTTTTGGTGCTGGTCTAGCTTGTCCATGATGGTCTATGCTGGTTTATGCTGGTCCACCAGCATAAACATGACTTAATGAATGTGCCTCTTCTTCATGAATTACAATTATCTTGAATGAAACAACAGAAATATTTATGTAACATGAAATACAATTTTAGTCACCTTTTTAACCATAGTATATATAGCATTAGAAATTAACAGTATCATTAGAGTTAGTAGTATTGGCATTTCAGAGAAAAAAAGGAGAAAAGTTGCATTGGCCAGACTGTTGCGTTATAAGAGATGGCAGGCATGATTAAAAACAACAGTTGACCCATTGAACCTGAACACTTGGTTTAATGATATTATACTTAAATGATGAAAAAAGGACCCACCTGTTCACACATCAAGTTTCAAACTTGTGTGTTGGAAACCAGCCTTTCCAGTTTCACCTAATGATCAAGCACAAAAACACCAGTGGGCGGAGCTTACAGAGAACTGAATAAATACACTGTACCTCCTGTTCACTAGTATGTTGACTGTTTTCTCTCCTTAACACGTCTGGCCTGTTTTTACAATGGGTGAGTCGTTTGTCATAGCTATAGACTTTGGAACAGCATACAGTGGATATGCCTTCAGTCTCCCAAACAAAGATGGAAAAAGTTCAATCTATTTGAGAAAATGGGGAAAAGAAGTTAGACAGAACACCCCAAAGACTCCAACCTCCATCCTGTTCAGTGAAAATGGAAAATTACCACAGTTTGGTTATGAAGCCCAAACAACATACATGAAGATGAGCAGAGAAGATGCAAAGAAACACAATCTATTTGAAAACTTCAAGATGGCTCTTTATCGCAAAGTAAGTGAAAATTTACAGATTAAGGTGTTGTGCAAATATTGAATGAGGTACTGTACTTTTAATTTGTCTTAATTTAAGAGGGATAAGGATTAAGATTATCCTTCCAACTCTACACATAACTTGAGTAAATCCTCTTACAGAGTTTGTTGACTTCCAAGTTTCTTTTGTCACAAGCAGCTCTGAACAGTAGAGCTAAAAACTATCAGGTCGACTGCTGAAAACAGCTGAATCAAACTAAATGAAGAATTTTTCCACAAAAACTCACAACTAAAATTTGAAGAGGCTGTTTATAAATTTAAACCAATAATCAGTTTATTACCTCTATGTTTTTACCAGTGTTTGTTTGTCTGTCTCTCTGTTAGCAAAATAACTCAAAAGGTTCTAGATTGGATGTTGATTAAATTGTTAGGAAACATCCGAAATGGCCCGAGAAAGAAGTGATTTGATTTTGAGGATGTTGCAGATCACTATGTGGATCCAGAATTTTTTAAAGAAAACTGCCATTACTGAACAATTGATTTTCATGAATAACTACTGAACTTTTAATGAAATCAATATCAGTTCAGTTGTCAATGGTGTTTTTATGATCAATAAATCTGATAATGTCGATACAACAAAGGTGAGACTGTTATTTTTGGTGTAAATCACAATATGGAGGAACTGAGGAGCTTGTTGGAGGTCTGAGCTCTACGAGCGATTTTCTAGTGGAGGTTTTTTGTTCATCAACTCTCCAGGAAGTAAAACTGACATGAACATTCTTTGACTCATTTCCAGTGAAATGTGTGATGAAGAATAACTGAGGCCTTAGAGTACTTTAAGAAAGTGACAAAACTACTGATGTTACTTAAAAATAATTTGTACGTTGGCTTAAGATCTCTTTAGATTAATTAAAATAGCTGATTGTTAATATGAGAAATTTTAATCTCTTCCAGGAAGAAATAAACAGTAATATGAAGATTAAAGCTACTAATGGGGAGGAGATGGAGGCAATGAAGGTTTTTTCAGCGTCACTGAAGTTCCTGAAGGACGATGCTCTCAAAACCATCAGTTCTAACAATGGTGATAGAAAGTTCTCAGCGTCTGACTTCAACTGGGTGCTGACTGTACCTGCAATCTGGGAAGATTCAGCTAAACAGTTCATGAGAGAAGCTGCAACTCGGGTAACATGATGGTTTATAGAGAACTAAAGTTCTGAAAAGTTCTGAAGAATCAGAGTTTTATGTCTCTTCCAGGCAGGAGTCATAACAGAAGGAACAAAAGACAATCTGATCATCGCTCTGGAACCAGAAGCTGCTTCAGTCTGGTGTATGAAGCTTCCAGCTGAAGGTTACATCTCACAGAACCATGATGGAAAAACACTGGATCAGTCTCCAGGAACACAATACATAGTTGTTGACTGTGGAGGTAAAGAGTGGAACAATCACAACCAGGTTTCTGAATGTGAGACAGAATTTTAATAAGTCAGCTGTAATCACTTCCTGTTTGTCGTAGGAGGAACTATTGACATGACGGTACATGAAGTCCTGGAAGGAGGAACCCTGAAGGAGCTGCACAAGGCTTCAGGGAACAATCTGGGTGGACAGATTGTGGACAAAAAGTTCAAAGAGTTTCTCAGAGAAATATTCTGTGATGGTGTTTGGGATGAATTTGAAAAAGAATATCCCAGTGAGGTTCAACAAATGATGTATGATTTTACACTTCTCAAGCAGGTGGATAAAGATGTTCATATCGAATGCTCATGCAGTCTGATAGAACTTGTAGAGGAGAAGGGGAGAGACATAGAAAGGTTCTTTGATTCAGTTCAAGGAGCTTCCTGGGATGATGAATACATCAGCATCTCAAGAGACAAACTGAGATCTTTCTTTGATGACAGTCTGAAGGGCATCAGTCAGAGTCTCACAGAAATCCTGGAGAGAAAATTAAAAATTAATTACATTCTGTTAGTGGGGGGGTTCGCTCAAAGCCAGATTGTTCGTCAACATGTTATTGATCAGTTTGGTGATCAGTGTAAAGTCATGTGTCCTTCTAAACCACAAGAAGCCATCGTGAGAGGAGCTGTAGAGTTTGGTAGGAACCCAGACTTAGTAGCTTCTCGTAAGAGCGTCTTCACTTACGGAGTGTCTGATTTTGAGCCTTTTGATGAGTTAAAACATAAACCAGAGAAGAAGTTAACAGCTGATGGGAAGGACTGGTGTCGAGATATATTCAGTAAACTGGTGGAACGAGGTGAAGATGTTCAATATGATGAAACCAGAGAGCACATGCTGCGTTCAATCAGATCAGATGAGACAGAAATGAATGTGAGATTATTTAAAACAGAGAGAAAAGAACCAACATATGTAGATGAGTGGGGGGTGAAGGAAGCTGGTTCATTTAATGTTAAATTAGGAGAACATGAAAAAAACAAAGAACGTAAAGTGAAATTAGAAGTGAAGTTTGGTTCAACAGAGATAACAGCTACAGGAACAGACGAGACCAGTGGACAGAAAAACTCTGTTCAGATTGACTTCCTCACTAAATAAAGATGATGATGTCAAAACTGAACCCTGCATCAAGTGAACAAGACTACAATCCATAACTGCTTTCATTTAAGTGAAAAAAACATCATGTACAATGTGAACTTTCTGGTGTCTTTCAGAAATTTGTTACAAAGCAATTTGTGTCTTTCAGAAATCATTTACACAATCTTCTCAGTGTATAAATATACAGTGTTTTTAACTATAAAGGTATGTAATTTTTAGAAAAAAAAATCTTATTTGTTGCCACATTATGTTTTTGGTAGGGAGGGCAGCACCCTAGCACCCTCTAAAGCCCAGCTGCCCTTGTGTTTTATTCAGATAGCTTTCAATAGTAAAGGGCCCTGCCATAACAAACTGTTTTTCTGAGTTTTATGTTGAATATTTTAGCTCCACAGGTGTTCTTGGTTTTATTCTGGGTGTGAAAATTACACACTAACTTCTCTTTCAGTTTTGCACTTACATGAAGAAGCTGCTGAATTCAGCCGAGTTACAAAACCTCCATTGTGACATCACATTGATTTAACTCATTAGTATTCATCAGCTTGTGCAGTTGAGACCACGCCTGCAAAGTTAGCTCAGCTTTTCAGTAGCAAACATGGTGGACTATCAGCAGGGTTGTACTTACACAATGTACATATTGCTAAAAAAATCCAGATTTGTGGGACAAATGGCTTCAGTTTATTTTTGGAGAAACTCTCAGAACTTATAATAGTAGTTTAAGGGCCTGTATTATCAAAAGTTTGCGATTATTAAAACAGGCGCAAACCTCTCAGAAGCTGCAAAAACAAGCAACAGGTGATTTACTAACGGCACGCAGGTAAAACTGCACCTGCAGCAAGATGCTTAAAATAATTTTAGCGCTTTTGCCCTTGACGACTATGCAATGTGGGCGTTTCCGTCAGAAGACGCAAAATATTGGGAAAAGAACATAGGGAGAAAATAAGTGGGCCTTCCAGGCACAGTGTGATTTATCAAACCTGAAACTGCGGTTTCTAGTTTTGTGCCAATATTTACCAACTTTGAAAAGCATCTTATTTTCACACAAAAATTGTTGCAGTTATTGTTGTGAGGAGAAGACAGACAGATGTCTGGATCATTCCAGTGCATTATGGCAGTTAGTGCTCGTATCTATTTCTAGTGTGTTGTCACATATGCAATGTTATGCGAGCAGATACATTAATTTCCCAAACACTTGTGATGCATTAAATGCCACTAAGCAAGGCTTTTATGATATTGCTGGCTTTCCTAACATTATTAGAGGAATAGGCTGCATTCATGTGCAACTTGTTCCCCCTCGGACGAGATTGTGTACCGGCACAACAAACACACGCATTCTTTATATGTTCAAGTTGTGTGCTACTGGCAGGCTGTTATAACAAACGTTGTGGTAAATGATCCAGGTTCAGTACACGATTCTTTCTTTCTGAGGAACAGTGTTATATGTACCAGATCGAGAGATGGTGAATATGGAGATGGATGGCTCTTGGGTGCATGCGTTATGTTATTTTTGCTGTAAATATCATTCCACACATTTATGGATCTAATATCAGGTCCTGATCTATTCATAAGGTGATGGTGCAGACTCCCTTTACTTGACTACTGAAGGGGAACATCGATATAATCTGGCCCCAGGGCTTAATTTGAGCCGGATCCTGCCAGAACAAGATCCGGGAACTATCTTATTTTGAAAAGGTGTGTTCCGGTAACTGTTTGCTAGGATCCGTTAACGGCGCCAGTTGGAATAAATAACAGCGGCATCTAAATGCCAAAAAGGCAGTATAACTTACTTTCTCTGGGCTTATCATCACTTTCTCTAGCCCTGCTTGACAATTTACGCGCACAGCGCTTGGTCTGGTCCGACGGTTGTGTATGTGTGTGTTCCGATATCAGTTTGGCCTCAGTGAATTCTGGTCTCATAGCGCTATTTGCGTTCCGGTAACTTTTGATTTACAACTTAAGCACTGCCCACATACACGCTAGAAACATAGTGGAGCGCACCACATCCTGAAAAGCAGGTTTCAGTGTTTGGACTACACTGGAGAGGCACTTTAGACACCAGGGATGTATTTCACAAAACAGGTTTAACAAACTCTAAGTCAAAACCTAAACTCAAAGTTGTCAAACTCAAGGGTTTTCGGTTTCAGAACAGGTTTTAAGCATTAGTTCACTCAACTCTGTGTCAAAGATAACCTGAGTTATACTTGTGCATGAGGATATAAGAAACCTTCATCAGTGGAACACAGATAAAATGATTCACCATGGCAATCAGTGGCCAAAAGGTTAGCGCCCTCTACTGCTTCCCAGTAGAATTGGATCTTTTAATGACTGCATGGAGGAGGGTCTGCCTGCGGCCTGCAAGACGGAGGCGTGTCTTGTAGTGGGCGTGTCGTGTAGTGACGTCACTACACGACACGCCCGCTACAGAAGCGGAAATCATGGTAAACCACGCGAGACTGCCGAAATAAAACAGGAAGTTAATAATAATAATAATAATGCATTTTATTTGATAGCGCATTTCTGGACACTCAAGGACACTTTACAGAAATAACAGAAGAACAAGGAAGTACAATAAAAGGCTAAAATAGATAATAATAAAAAAGATACACTAAAAAGGCTAAAATATTTAAGAGCAACAGGTGAAGAGCAGTGGGGACATGAGCAGAAAAGTTATAAATTATATGCAGTTTTGAACAGATGGGTTTTGAGTCTGGATTTGAAAAGGGTGAAGCTGTCTGTGTTTCTGATGTCTGGGGGGAGGGAGTTCCAGAGACGGGGAGCAGAGCGACTGAAAGCTCTGCTCCCCATGGTGCTGAGACGGGCAGAGGGAACGGTGAGATGGAGGGAGGAGGATGACCTGAGAGAGCGGGAGGGAGTGGCGATGTGGATGAGGTCAGACAGATAGGGGGGAGACAGGTTGTGGATGGCCTTATAGGTGTGCAGAAGGATTTTGAAGGTGAATCTGAAATTGACTGGAAGCCAGTGGAGCTGCTGGAGAACAGGGGTGACGTGGTGGAACGAGGGGGTTCTGGTGATAATGCGGGCTGCTGAGTTCTGGACCAGTTGAAGTTTATGGAGGAGTTTGTGGGGGACACCGAAGAGAAGTGAGTTACAGTAGTCAAGACGGGAAGTGACGAGACTGTGGACCAGGATAGCGGCAGAGTGGGGGGTGAGGAAGGGGCGGAGACGATTTATGGAGCGTAGATGGAAAT
>SSNP01000087.1:2354108-2381159 GCA_006937955.1 Pachypanchax playfairii
GTGAGCTTGAAAAGAAAGTGAGCTGTCGAGGATGACACCCAGACTCTTTACCTGAGGGGAGGGGGAAACTGTGGCATTGTCAATGGTGACAGAGAAGCTGTCAGTTTTGGAGATTGAAGCTTTAGTGCCGACAAGAAGAAGTTCAGTTTTATTGCCATTGAGTTTGAGAAAGTTAGAGGTGAACCATGATTTAATTTCTGCAAGTTAACATATTCAGTTTCTACATTTCACAGAGCCATTCACATGACATAAATTCATAAAAAAACATGTACATCAAATACCAGATTAAAAATTAATGGTTTAAGATCTTCCGCTTCACTATGAACACATTTGACAGACCAAAAAGAAAAGTATTTAATGGTTGTTTGTCACAAAAGGAGGGAGATGCACACAAAGTTATGTTGTGTGTAATCAGTGATGTGAGTGCATGTGTGGTGGTGTGTGGAATAAAGAAATCAGACTTCCAAACAAATGCCAGGAGGTGTTACAGGTAAGAGGGACAGCTACTGAGCTTGAGGAGAGGCACACCACATCTAAGTACTTTCCATTCTAAGCTCAGGTTGCTGCGGATGACCCTGCTGGTGATCAGAGAGAAAGTACGGAGGTTCATCACACGGCTCTAGCCTACAGAATAATTTCACAAATGAATTCCCCATTATATTAAGGCTGAATAAAATTACTGCCATCACACATAACAGCCGTCCCCCTCCTCCCCCGCCCGTCAAATAAATGGACATTAAGATTTTAAACACAACGGCCGACATGATTCATTATTATTTTGCTCATTAATTCTCATGTATTTTCTTGTAGCAGCATCAAAGAATATCAACGTTTGTACGCTTTTGAATATATTCATTGTAGGTAAAGAAAGCGCAAACTGCGTTACTAGCTACTTGGGCTCATATACCTTTAAGAAACCACGGCGTGTCGTGTAGTGGGCGTGTCGTGTAGTGACGTCACTACGCGACACGCCCACTACACGACACGCCCACTGTCTTGCAGGCTGCAGACAGATACACTTGACTGCATGTGCAAAAAATGAGCAAATTTTTAAAAAAGCATCAGCAAAAGAGAGATTTTGTGACAGAAAATTACTGATCTAGTCAATGTGTGAGTATTAATTAGAGGAAAAAAATAAATGTTTGATGTCGAATGTTCCACTCATTCAACATTTATATTCCATATGTTTTTAAGTGCACAGGAAGTAAATAAAGATGAAATATAGAAATATAGTTCAAACAGGTGAGGTATCATTTACCTTTTTATTTTTTTACATCTGAATTACAAGCAGTTATGATGTTGTTTAACTCTCTCATTAAACTGCATTCAGTGGTTATATTCTATATGTGATTGCTAGATTTGAATATGTAGGGGAATCCCTTAAACAATGAAAAAGCCAAATATATAATGTATGAAAAATATATATGTATATGAAAGCCACACTTAAGAGCTTCAAATCTTGTCATGGGACAGAGATATAAAGCAGTGTTATGTAAGACTGTGCAAGGGAAGAACTCTTTAATTGCTACTGCTGTTGGGCTGCTAAATTAATGTTTGTAAGTATCTTTTTCTCTTATTTCAATCTATTACCCTTTATTTTTCTCAATTTGATTAATGTTTCTATGTGAACTGCTAACTGTAAAACAAATTGTCTTTGAGGGATAATAAAGTTTAACTCAACTTAATTTACATTTCAGCATGATTTATTGATGGGAATTTGAGTACGTTTATTTTTTCAGGTTGTACTATTCACAGGAACAAATTCCAGGTTACAAAATGAAACATCAAATATGATAATGATCATGAAGAACATCAGAATTAAACATTATCTGTACCTTTCCAAAAAACAAAAAGTTATACATGTTTTGTCTTTTCTTGCATTCTCTGGTCCATGTTCAGTGTGGTGCAAATAACTGTTTCAAACTACCCAACAGCCTGTTTTTTCCTTTAAACAGACTGAACAGCTGATAAAAAGCTTATAGCCTCCTGTCATAAGAGTTATTACCCTAACCTTGCTCATATATACAGTATTTTTTTCCCCTATATTAATCCCTCATGGGGAAATTTGGTTCTGCATTTAACCCATCCAAGGGCAGCCATATTGAACAGCGCCCAGGGGGCAGTTGCAGGTTCAGTATGTTACTCAAGGATACTTTGACACATAGTCTCTTGCCAGGACATGGGATCAAGCTTCGGTCCCCGATCAGAGGATGACCTCCTTCCTGATAGACTACGGTTGCCTCGAGGCAGTGATCTTGCCAAGGATACTTTGATGTAACTTGCCGGCACCGGGGGATCGAACTTGCCTTATTTTGAACGAAGGGGCAATCGCCCTTCCGCTAGACTACGCCACCCGCCCATATAGCATATAGTTTTTTTGTTCTTATTTTTACTTTTGTAACCCACTTCTGAGTATGTACACGTCGCCACTAGGTTCGTAGGAGCTGTGAGTAAGAGTAATAACCAAGGGACACCAGTATAGGTTATGAAAAGCAACTTTTAGTTGTCAAAATCATTTGAACAGAACACAATTAACAATGCCTATGGGCCCTTTAACTGTAAAATAAAATAGAATAAAATAAATTGTCCTTCCAAAGGTCTTGGTTCAGAATTGTTCGTTATGGATCCAAAGTTCAAGTCAGGTAAGTCAGAGTAAAATAGTCAAGTCAGGAGTGTATTCAGTGTGGCTCCTGTTGGTGTCAATTCTTGGAATCGGCACAATCCTACCACAACCTCAGCTGAAGGATGTGGTGATGATCAGAGTTCTGCTGGGAGGCTCGCCATCTACAAGTCGCTGGTTAATCTCGTTGACACAAGGACTGAAGCTTCATCAAGTTTTTTCCAACCAATATGAAAAGACCTGACCTGCATTAGTAAAACAGGTTATAGTCTCAGTTCTTCCATAAAAATGATCAACTAGATTAATTCAAAGTGTTGTACAACATATTATCTGTCTTTTCTCAAAATGGAATATAATAATATAGGATACAGGTAGGTAACCAATTATTTCCACAATAAAGTTTCAGTGTCAGAATAAACCATTTTAACCAATAGTAATATCAATTAAATAAAATAGCATTTTTCCAATGAATTTACATAAACAAATTAGCTTTTTAATGTAATTTGTTCTTTTCCCATATGTAATGTCTTTTCTTTTAACCCTTTTTAACATAGGATTTTAGATTTAAATAAAATAAATGAAATACATTGTTTTTAATTGACAAAAGTAACAATTTACAGCTGTGCTGCTTTTAACCATCTTAATTAACTTAAAATGACTCTTTAGCTTCTCCACTCTGTATGGCTTTTAATCTTTAGTCACATTGGAAAAATGACTAGTTATTTCACAGTGTAAAAGTATCACAATGCGCTTATCTTAGTGATACAGGACATTGTTAATCGTTCCTGATACATTAACACAAGTTTTCTTTCAAGTTTTCTTTTCAAAAGTTCACATAAGTGCTTTTTAGTAAATTACATTCATCATAAAACAACATAAAATACACAAAAGATATCCTTAATGGCAGCTAGCATGGTCACCACGTGTTGTTTCCACATACACACACATTAAGAGCATGGCAGAACTAGCTTACCAAGTGAGAGTTTCTACAGAGGAGACCGGAACAGTTAAGGTGGCTCCTTGACGACTCTCCAACGTCTACAACGGGACTTCAATCAGTTTACAACACTAACGACATTAAATCTTAATATCAGTGCAAAATAACACATTTTGATACCTTTTTCTCTCGCTCTTCAGCTCCCACGAGCGAAACAACACCAGAGTCTCGTTTGCGCATTTGCGATGTTAAGCTACTGCAGGTATCTCTGCGCATTACTTCCGGTTTTTACAAAATAAAGTCCCGGTTTCAAAATAAAACACACAAGCATTTACAATCATGAAATTAAAAGAAATAATGATCAGATAAGAACATAAATCATTACTTTAACCCACTTTTAGGCGGGTTACACTTTGTTTAATTTATCACTTACCGAACACATGCTAGTAAATATTAGACAACTGATCCTTATGGAATGTTTCAGGAGAAATGAAGCCTTTAGGAGTGGCTGTATAGCAATAAAGTGACAATAACCAACATTTGAATGTAATTTTTAAATTGTTCTTTCTGTCTATGGCTGAAGATTTTAACTTCCTAATTTAATTCATCTATCCATTTTCTAAAACTGCTTCTTCCTGTTCAGAGTTGCAGGGAACTGGTGTCTATCTCCAGCAGTCTTTGGGCAAGAGGCGGGGGACACCCTGGACAGGTCGCCAGTCCATCACGAAACAAACAACCATTCACACTCACACACACACACATAGAGACAATTTAGAGTTGACAATTAACCTCATGCATGTTTTGGTCTGTAGCCAAAGTCCTAGGATTCAAACTCCATACAGACCCCAGCCCAGATTCAAACCCAGGACCTTCTTGCTGCAAGGCAACACCTCTACCAACTGCAGCATCATCCACCCTTGCTAGTTTAATTTCGATCCCTTTTTTTGCACTACAAAGTGGAACATTTTGTTTTCCTTCTATCATCACGGAATTTTCTACACTTTATTTGAACTCTCAGTAAATCTATATAAGAAACAATATTTTTACAATAATTGCCCAAATTTGGGTTTCTTCCAAACTCTACAGCTCCTTTCAGGGTGGCTTCTTGAGGTTCACGGGGAACCAGGACTTTATACTGATCACCAAACTGATCAATAATGTGCTGATGGAGAATCTCACTATCAGCAAAGACCCCGACTAACAGAATGTATTTAACTCTGAATGTTTTATTCAGGATTTCTCTGAGACTCTGACTGATGCTCTGCAGACTGTCATGATAAAAAGATCTCAGTTTCTCTCTGGAGATGATGATGACTCCATCCTCCCAGGAAGCTCCTGGAACTGATTCAAAGAAGTTTTCAATGTTTCTTTTCTTCACAGCCAGTTTTTTCAGATTATATGGGCACCTGATTTGAACATCATTATCCTGGTGTTTCTGACAGATAAACTTATTCATCATGCTATAAACCCCACCAGGATGTTTTTCTACAAATTCATCCCAAACACCATCACAGAATATTTCTCTGAGAAACTCTTTGAAATTTCTGTCCATGGTTTGTCCACCAACATCAGTTAAAGAAACTTTGTGCAGCTCCTTCAGGTCTCCTCGTCTGAGGACTTTGTGGACAGTGAAGTCAATAGTTTCATCTGCAAGAAAGAGAGTATAAAACTTATCCCTTCAAAAATATTATTGTATCATTTCTTATACATCTAATGCAAGTCTTACAGTAACAATGTTCGTATTTTTTATGTATATGTTTTGTGTTCTTGTGTTTGTGAATCTATTGTTTCTGTAACTTTTTGTAACCTAGTTACACAATGTACCTCCACAGTTAAAAACAAGGTAATGAGTTGTTTCTCTGTCATGTTTCTGATAAATGAATCCATCAGCTTGGTTCTTCATTAATGTTTCTTCTGGTTCCAGATTAATGGCCTCTGTTATCTGACTGCCTGATGAATCTGTACAAACACACCCAACATGAAAAAAGGTTTATACTGTGAATTAGACTCAGTGTCTTAGCAAATAACTTCCAAGTTCAGTTGTAGATTTTCAGGATCCTAAAGATAATTTATTGATACCTGTGTATCACAGTGGTAACAAATGGTTTAAACCCAGTGAATAGGAATTGCAATAATTGATTGACGGGGTCAAGCCAACATCACGTGTACACTAAAATTTGGGTTACCATGGCAACATAATCTATTCAGAAATCCACCCCTATTGTAACCCTATAGAAAAATCTCTGAAATTATCAACTTTTCCAAAAACATCCATATTGATTTGTCTCTTTCAGCCTTCTCATCATGTTTTCAGCAGCTGTCACACACAGTCAGAATCAGAAATTGCAGCTTTCTGATTGGCTGAGGGTTTCAGAGTCCCGCACACAGTGGCAATCCCTCTCAAAGTTTCTTCAGGAACTTTTCTAGTTATTTATGTTCTTCTTTTAAACCACACAGCAAAAACCTGTCAAGTGCTTGGTTGAACAACATTGTTCCACAGTTCTATCATTGCAGCATTGATGTACAGTGAAACCCCGCCTTGCAAACACCCCTCGGGAGCGAATACCCCTGTCCAGTGGGCAGGTTTTGGTCCAACCAAGGGTTTTAACTACTTATATAGCCTCTCTGGAGCGGACAGCCTGCTGTTCAGGACACCAGACACTTTTCGTCCACTTAAAAAATAAAATCAGTGAAAATTCACCACACTAACGGACAGTGGCAAAGGGGCCAGCTGCGCATCGGATGCGGAGGACACAGACCTGGAGGACCCTGAGCCGTTGCCACCAGCCATCAGCAGCTGCTCCCAATCCACTGCATGAGCCAATGACCTGCTGCGCTACCTGGCAGACTCATTCACGTCCGTTATGACAAGGGGTTGTTTGACACAAATTTTCATAAAACTTTCAACAGTTTCAGCATGATGCTAGTTTGCAAAGGACTGATGAGGCTGGAGGCTGAAATCCTGATGGCTACCAGCAGCATTTTTTTAGTCTTTTACTCTCATTTAATTTTTTCGCTGTTAATGTTCAGTTTTATTTGTTCTGAAAGTCTTATATTTTTTGTTTTTAGGGCATGTAGGACATTTACTGAAACATTAAAGTTTATTGCAAAAAGTTGACCTCTTGCCAAGATGTTATGTGTGATTTATAGAAACTAATTATAATTTATACACAGTTTATAACCTGTTTTGGAGGGGGGAGGGCTACCAGCTGGAATTGTCTCCTGAAACTGTGTTGCTTTGGTCCGTCACTCATGCTGAGGTGCATTGCGATGGAAGAGATCAGCTGATAGACAGCCTAATAAGCAGCAGAACGAAGCTAAACCAGGATCTAAGAGGCAAAATCTGGACAACATCTGAATTTGTTCGACCCATTTCTTGTCAGGTAAGTGAATTGTTAGCAGTGGTTTTAAACTGATTTTCTAATGTGATGATAATAATATAATTTATATCAAGCTATTGACTAAATAATCAGGGGTGCACATAAGCGGGTACGCATGCGGACTCAAAATATAAAAGCCGTACCAAATTTGTAAGGCGGGTTTGCGTATCATCTTTAATGTTCATTTAAATGGCAGAAAAACATTTTCTGAGGTCATAGAAGAGATTTTGGTTATCTACTCAAGTTTCTACATAACTAGCGAGGGTTTGGGGGTACCAAATCAAGGGAAGAAGCTCAGTTTCCAAAAAAATGCGCGGTTTCGGGGTCACGTGACGTGACCAAGACAAACGAGCCAACTCGTATGGATCTGCACCACTAATAAACCTTATCTTTTCCAAATATCGCCCCTTTATAGATGCTTTTGCATCTAATGCATTTTTAGGAGAGTTTCTGTGGTTTCTGACATTTATCCAGCACAGTGTTTACCTCCGAATATCTCCAACATGGTGACTTCCAGTTTGATGACACGGCCATGATGTGCCGTGAAAACCCTCTATGGTTTACGGACATTCCTAAATGACAGGACACCTGGACCCCCCACCACAAAGGACATAATGTCTGGTCCCATCAGTGTCCGCTATACTTTGTTCTTGAAGATTAATTGGGTGCCCTACCTTTGTGTTTCTGTGTGATGAAACCTTCAGCTGGAAGCTTCAAACACCAGATTAAAGATGCTTCTGATTCCTGCGCAAACACTAGTTTGTCCTTAGTTCCTTTTGTTATGATTCCTGCCTGGAAGTGAAATAAAGCTGTGATTTCGTTGAGATTTTCAGAACTTCAGTTCTCTATAAACCATCATGTTACCTGAGTTGCAGCTTCTCTCATGAACTGTTTTGCTGAATGATTCCAGATGGAAGGTACAGTCAGCACCCAGGTGAAGTCAGAGGCAAAAAACTCTAAATCTACTGCGCTGGAATTGATGGTTTTCAGAACGTCGTCCTTCAGGAATCTTAATGCTTCTGTAAAAACCTTCAGTGCCTTCATAGACTCCCCATTAGCTGCTGTAATGGTCTGATCTTTGGGTTCCTGAAAATGTTTTTAGTCTGTTAGTTTACAAGCATACACAGATCATTAGGTTGATTTACTTGTATTGTTGTAAAGACAAGGTCCAAGATATTGGTCATAAAGCAATTCTCCTGCTTGTGTGTGTGTCTCAGAGAATCTTCTTTGCACAATCTTTGAATAAAAAATTATGGATCTTGTATCTTGGTCACTCAGCGCACTGGACAAAATCTTTTTCAAACCCTGCAGCTCACAAAGGGAGAGCCCCATGCCTGGATTCGATCCATCCAGCTGGGTACATCATGGATTGCTGGAAACACCTGTCTGTCCTGGCTGTCAGAGATGTTGTGGAAATTTACATATTTGGATTACTGATATCTGGATTTCTGCTGATTGGAGCTGGTTACCTGTAGAGATGCACACATCTGATATCTGTATCAGTCCCAATATTGAAGAAAATTCTAGATCGGGTATCGGTTTACCTGATCAACCAGGCCCTCACGTCTTTGACAGATTACTTTACAAAGATGTGAGGGCCTGGAGTTGAACCACTGTCTCTCAATTTCAAAGGCGGGCTTAGCCAGTTGAGAGAGAACCAATCACAGAAACCCGGAAATGACGTAACATATGTGACGCTAAAGCGGATACACACGAGGCGGAACAAAAACAAAAGGTTTAGCAAGCGGAGCCGTAATGGTAGCTACAGAGCCGTGTTTAATGGAGGAGAAAAGACGAATATTAATGACAGTTGTCGCTTTTGTGTCAAAAACTTGCGAATATGAGGTGTCATTGCACACTTGGTTCACGTATTTGACCGCCTCAAGCAAACACTGTGCAAACACAGAAGTAAACACTTGTGCTCTGGGTGGAAAACGCTAGTTCCGTGTTTTCAGGATGACGCACAACAAAGGTGATATGTAATTGGTCCGTCGAAAAATTTGACGCCGAAATGATCCGGTGCGGCTCCGGTGTCAGACCCTTCTGCATTTGAACATAATGCAGGAGGATCTGATTGGTCAGGCTAGGTATCGGTGACAATGTGCCCGATCCATAGAAACAGATCTATTCAGTCTAGTTCTATGATGTGTGCTGTGAGTGACGTCATGTGCCAGTGCTACGCTGTGCGACTCACATTGATTTCAGAATAGAGTGAACAAAAGGATCAGCCATATGGAACTTTTTCACACTACCTCAGCCAACACATTCCACTGCTACGTGCAATATTTGACGAGGTAATGTTCCGAGAGGCAGCAGCAAACGTCAAGCTACAACACAACCAACTTAATCAAGCATCTACAGAGATTTCACCCCAAAGAGCACACTGAGTTCAATGAATGAAGTAAGCAAAAGGGAGCCGACATGGAGCAGATAACTTTGAAGGAGATGAAAGAAAGAGGTGAAAAGTTTCTGTCTAATAGTGTGCACGCAACAAAAATGACAGAGAGGATACTGAACTATATCGTCATGGATGGACAGCCTCTCTTGGTTGTTTCAGATAAGCGTTTCTGGCTGCTAATTAACCACCTGGAGCCACATTACGAAATGGTAAGCCGAAAAAATTTGTCTGAGATGACTCTACCTGAACTATACAGTAAAGTGCGCAGACACATTTTGGAGGAAATGAAAGCTATCAAAGCAATAAGTTTCACAACAGACATCTGGAGCTCTGACGTTTCCCCCATGTCACTTTTAAGTTTAACAGCACACTGGCTGGATGACAGTTTTGTGCCACACAGCACTATGTTAAATGCAACAAACTTTCGTGGGTTGCACACAAGCAACGCAATTGCAGCACACCTGAGGGACATGTTTGAAAAGTGGCAAATTCCATTGAGCAAAATCCATGTGATTCTGAAGGACAACGATAGCAACATGAGAAAAGCCATGGACAACACGGGGCTCCATAGTGTCGACTGCGTTGCACATACAATGCAGCTCGTAATCAACAAGGGTTTCCTGTCACAGTGTGCTGAGAGGGATGTGGTTGCATGTGCGAGACAGGTTGTTGGACACTTCAAACATTCTCCACTGGCATATTCACAGCTGCAAGACATCTGGCTCGAGATGAACATGCAACCTAAACGCCTGCAGCAGGACGTCAAAACCAGGTGGAATGGCACCTACTACATAGTAGAGAGTCTGATTGAACAAAAGCGAGCACTGTGTGCTTATTCTGCTAACCATGAGCTGCCCTCAATACCCACGGCAAGCGAGTGGACCTTGCTTGAGAAAATAATGAACTGCCTTGAACCATTTGAGAAATTTACAAAGAAGGTATGCACAGCCACAGCTTCCATTTCTGATGTTTTCCCAAGTATCATCTTTCTCAAACGTCTTCTCTCCATAGAAACTGAGGCCGACTCTGAAATAAAAACCACGAAGAAGACTCTCCTAGCAGCTGTTGACAAACGCTTTGGCACTGTGGAAGATGAGCCTCTGTATGCACTTTCTACATTACTGGATCCGTGATACAAAGATAGGTCAGACTCTATAAACTGGCTCTGCCAGATCTATGTGTAGCCCCGCCTCTTCTCGATTCGGGGATACACATAGCTCTGGAACCGTTCAGTTTGAAAGTGTCTATAAAAGGGAGGGACGTCTGGTATAATATTTTAAGCTGATTGGAGGACGAGCTAGCAAGTGTCTGCCTTTGATGATTTTTCTTTAGCCAATCATAGTAAATCAAGCTCTTGCGACTCCATTCGGGAGAAAAACACACACATGAACATTGGAATGCACCTTGGTGATTCCTGATAACGTAGGCAACCGGGGAGGGACCAAGTTATCAAGGCGAGGTTCTTTGACATTAAGAAACACCCAGTGTCTGTGCCACTCTTCAAATTTGATGTATTGTGCAAATGATACTTGACAAATACAGTAAAGCTTGATTCTGATGCTAAAGAGTTTCATTAGAATACACAGTTTCCTTGACCAAAAGGTCAAGTTTGGTTTGGTTTGGTTTTTCCAAATTGGCTCTAGCAGTAAATGTTGGACTGGCTCTCACCCAGTGACAGCAGAACACATGTAGCTAACAGCTTCCTTCAACCCAAAACAAGATAGAGCAGATAGAGAAAATAGTTTTTTAGTATTTATCAGCTTTTCTGTTTGTGCTCCAAAGTAATGTAACATCCTACTTTTAGGCATCAGAGAAGCCACTACTCTAAATAAATAGACAAAACATTTTTTTTATTTTGATGATTTGAATATTTTGATTACATTTTCAGGTGCCTGTACTGCAGTTGCAGGGCGACTGCGCTGGAGGTTGCCTATGGTCTTGGCTGGGAGGGGGCTTTGGTTTCTCCTGCGGTGGCCTGCCCAGGCTCTGCCACTCTAGGGTTGGGGCCTGGATCCCTTGGGTTTGGGTCAGCCCTGTGGTCCGCTATGAGGTCTGGGGGCCGGGACTTTTCACACCCACTGTCAAACAATTTTATGGAGAAACCTTATGGTCACAGGCATGTCCATGCACACAGGTATGCACACAGATATTCACAGACACTCAGTGACTTCTGCAGCTGGCACTGGGGATGTTGTGTGTTAAGCAGTATCCTTATTTGTTTGTGTTCACAATGATATTATCAGTGTTTAAATATAGATGTTGGTGGATGCTGTGGTGTCACTGCTCTTGTTCTTGTCTCTCAGCAGGTGTTGAAGCAGATTTCTTTCTCTCCCACCTTCTCTTCTACCTCTTTTTATCTTTTTTTTCTCTTCTTTCTTGTTTCTGTCTCATTTCCTCTCTCCCTTGCCATGTCCGCTGACTCAAAAAAGTTGTAATGAACAAAATAAAATCAAAATAAAATCATAATAAATAAAGATAACAAGCTGAACATTGCAGTGATTGCTGCATGCTCGGCTTGTGAGAACAAATCTGTCAGGCATTTCTATGCATCGGGACATCAATTCTGACTGCTTTAATGTCAGACAGGACATGGGGAAAAAAAGAAATAACCACAAAGTCCTGAAATTTGTATGAAATGGCCTCTTTGATTATTTTTTACTCTATTTATTGACACACCAAAATTTTTTGATGCCCTTACAGCTCAATGAAACTCAGCTTCATTTCTCCGCAATATTCAGGTGAAAGCAATGCCTGATGTATACCTGCATGTCTTTTGTATATTACAGAGTTAACAAAAAACAAATAGTCTGTGGTTTATTTTACAAATATACGCTAAAGTAGATTTGAGGGTCCCTCTAAACTAACGGGTCTATTATTCCTGCATTATAGTCTGTTTCAAACTAAGTCTTCATTAATTTCACAGGTAGCTTCAAGTTGTTTGATCTTATCAACTATTCAGTCTGTTTACAGGAACTAACAGGATGTTGTGTAGTTTGGTATCACTGTGTGCACCACCCTGAACATGGACCAGATAAAGACCAGGAATTCCGGAATAGCGCTACACCTGGTAGCAGCTTGTTGGAGTAGCTCTGTGACTTTGCTAGCATTTTTTGTTCTTTTTGAGTATTTCTTGCTAGTTTCTTCTTATGGAAATATTTTCTAAATACTTTCTTCTAATTTGGGTGCTGTGCTGATTGAGTTTTTTGTCACTTTTTTGCCACTTGTTATGATGTGTAACCATGGCAACAAGAGACTTGTTTACAGGAAAGAGTAGCTAACTGACATTTCTAAGGCTGAAATAATCCTCAAATTGAAACCCTGGATCCCTGATGCGCTCAAAGAAGAAGATGTGGATGCAGAGCAGGAACAAAGTGAAGAGAGAGAAAGAGGAAGTTTAAACCTTCACTTCCATCAGTCATATGGACAAATGTGAGATCTCTTTGCTAACAAAATGTATGAACTTGAAACTCTGTTGAAGACCCAGCCAGAGTATCGGGAATGCAGCATCATGTCTGACTGAGACACGGCTAAAGGAACATATCCCGGACTCTAGCGTGTCTGTGTCTGGCTTTCAAATGATACGGGCAGACAGAGATTTGAAGAGGAGCTGCAAAGGAAGAGGAGTTTGTCAACTGATCACATCTGCTGTCACACCTGTTGGAGAAGCAGCATCAGAGCAATTGACATTAAGAGACTGAACAGATGGATAAGGAGGACTGATTCTGTCCTGGAGACTGAACTGGAGTCTCTTGAGTTGATTTTCCAAAGGAGGATGAAGAACATGATGGAGAACCCTCATCATCCTCTTCAGAACAGAACACAGTAACTCAACAACAGTATGTCTTCAGTCAGAAGATTCTTCCTAATCAGCTGCAGCACAGGAGATCCTTCCTGTCCACAGCTAGAACCCTCTACAGGAGAACGAGATTTGGTTTTGTTTTATATTTTAATGACCGACACATTTGATCTGTATTAATAAAAGGCTTAGTCTCCTCTACATGGTCAGTGTCTCCCTCCTTCTCCGGCACGATGCCATGCACGCTTGCCGGTTCGAGTACTGCTGAGATCCTAACGGCGAGCTGTAGGGGATCAGAGGTGCCAGGGGGTCCGCCAGTGGCAGACACACTCTGGCGGTGGCAAGCCATCTTTTTTTGCCTCCACCTTCAGATCAGACCATTTTTTAATATCTGCCACAGATCTCTCTGAAGAACTCACAGCATTGACGGCTTCTGCAACGCTCTGTCACCCCGTGGATTTTCTTTTATTTGTTATGCCACTGCTGTGACCTCCAAAAAGCACTTCCTTTCATTTTTCCACTTCACCCACAAGAACCTCAATTTCTGCTTCGGTAAAGTTGCGCTTCCTTGATCTTCCTTGATCTGCGATTGCCATCGTTATTGGTGGAATGCTGTAACAACCCAGATCATGTATATGCACAAGGCACTTTGCATTGACCATTTACGGCAGAAAGTGGGTGTGTTGAGGGCGGGATGTGATCCAGAAACACCTGAGCACATTTCTAGGTAAAGTGTGATTTATAAAGCGAAGATTGTATGCAGCTGTATGTACGCCATGTTTTATAGGTCCTAAACTTACTTGGCGTAAGTATTTTTTTTTTGCTGTGCTTAAGTACGGTTTTAGTAAGGATTCTACGCAAAGTTTTATAAATGAGACCCCAGAGCTGTCTGAGGAGCTCAGAGAGAAGATGTTACATCTCCATCATCATCTGCAAGTAATTTAATCTTCCTGTGACCACAGCTGATCATATTATTGTAAAGTAGATGTCATATCTACCCTCATCATGCCACTGTTCTTGCCTTTGTTCACATTTTGCTCACACCCTGATTATCATAGTTTTATTGATCCTGAGATGTAGTTTCAGTTTTGAGTATTTAGTTTCACTGCAGTCATCATTTTTGTGTTTTATTAATTCACTCCCTCACTTTCAGTGTTGTGCCAGTTCATACTTAAAAAGAACTAGCTCAAAGTTCAGTTCACACAGATGAAAATGAACTAGTTCATGTTCATAGTTCATTTTTTTGAAAAATGAGCCAAGTTCACATATCTAAAAATGAACTAGTTCACGTTCATTTGTTACATTTTGTTAGTGCTCAATAAAACCTCTTCTTAACTATCCATCACAAATCACTGCCACTCCAAAACTAAACAAAATTCTTGAACCAATAAAGAATCAAGAGACTAGAGATAATTATTACATCCAGGAGAAAAATAATGTTCAGATAGAGAACAGATTTTACCCCTGAAATAACGTGTGATCATAACATGTAGAAAATGGAAAATACAAGGTGCAGTCAAGGTATGTTTAATGAAACCTTTATTTAACCAGCATGAACCAAATTATGCAGGACTTCCAAAAAAAAAAACAAAGCACATTCAGGTTCATGGGGAAAAGATCTGTCCACTGAAAAAAATCCAGAATATTCGGAAATACAGTAACTGTAAGTATTTGAGCTCGATGTGGCTGACGTACGTACTTGCTTGTTAAGTCCCGGTGGGCACAGTTTGCACAAAAACGTTAGGTTTTTTCCGTCTGAGTCTTGCTGTGTTTGTACATAAAACTCTCCCAAGTGCACTAGCCATGCTGGACCATCATGGTGGTTGCCGTAAACAGTGTCGTAAAACCTGACTTTTCAAATGAGCGTGAACGTGAACTGCGTGTGCCACTCATTCTTGCCAAAATGAGCTCCGCTCTCTTTCACGTTCATGGTATGAAAACTGATTCGTTCAGTTCACAGTTCACCGTAAATATGAACGTGTTCATTGAACGCGTTCATGCACAACACTGCTCACTTTGTCCTGTAATGTAGTTCATGCTCTGCACCTGTACACACCCAAATCCTCTTCCTCCCTGCACCCATTTGGTTCCTCATATAAACCTGTTATGTTCCATTTTGGCACATGTCACCATTACTGTCTGTCTTTCCACATTTGTATCATAGCTTTATTACTTTTGGGATTAGGGTTCTGTTTCAGTAGTTGGAGTTTTTGTCTAGTATTTGCATCACTGACTCTAATGTCCAGTTCTATAATCTTGCTTCATTTCCTGCACCTGCTCACTCCTCAGTTACATTCACTCTACTCACCTGTTTGTCCCTCTTTATAAATTCCTTTCACCAGCTCACTGCTCATTAGTGGTACACTCTTAACCTGAACCTGTAGTCTGTCTGTCTCACTGTCTTAATCATATAGTGTATGGCTACCCTGTCCGAACACCTTGTACTTCCCTTGTTTTCTTTCACCTTCAATCCAGATCTTTAACCTGTTTGGATTTTAACACTTCTGCCTGTTCCACCGTTGGACCATGAGTCAAACATGCACCTTTCTGTTTATTGGATTTTGGATTGTGGACTGAACTATTTTGCTGTTCCATCCATTTTCTAAACCTGCCTCTTCCCTTTCAGGGTTGCAGGGAGCTGGTGTCTATCGCCAGCAGTCTTTGGGTGAGAGGCGGGGGACACCCTGGACAGGTTGCCAGTCCATCACAGGGCCACACATAGACAAACAACCATTCACACGCAGGGACACACCTAGGGACAATTTAGAGTCACCAATTAACCTCTTGTATGTTTTTGGACTGTGGGAGGAAACTAGAGTCCCCGGAGAAAACCCACATATGCACGGGGAGAACATGCAAACTCCATGCAGAAAAGCCCCAGCCCAGATTTGAACCCAGGACATTCTTGCTGCAAGGCAACAGTTCTACCAACTGCTCCACCGTGCAGCTCTTCTTTTGCTGTTGTGTAGGATTTACTCAAGCATGGTTTGTTACCAGGCTAACCTCAGTTTGTTTCCCATATCAGTGACATTATATCCTGCTACACTCACTCTGTTTACCTGCTATTCATCTGTACACTCCCCATAAAACCACAACATAATGTATAAGGTTGATAGTGCGCTGGACACAAGAAGACATACAACTGTAGGTTGATCAGAAGGAAAGAGAAGAGGTTAACAGCAAACCATTCAAGCTAAACTTCAAGACTAAGGTACAATATAACTGGAATGTATAGCAAATCTTTTTCTTGCTTATTGTAAAAGGGTAAAAATGTGGGTGCTTCTGTAAAAGAGAATATTCATTTTGATTTGATAAATCATTCTGAGTGTGTTACCTTTATTCACTGCTGTCTTTAATGATTAAATAAAATAAAAATGTTGACCTTTTGACCTGGTCAATTAAAATCAGTTTTTACTCCCAGTTTCCAGTTTGTATTTTTAGTTTCTTTCACAAACACATTTTTACTGTCTGAAAAAGAAGACACAGTTAGATTATGTGGATTATCTAAGCTTATTAAAACCTCACAAGTGTTTGTCGAAATATCTGTGTTCACTTTCACTGATAATTTACATCAGTGATGCTTTATATAGTTTTTTTTTGGGACACTTAAAAACATTTTTACTTACTTTGCCATTAAGAGCTAGGTTGCAGTTCTCAAAGAAGCAATGCTTCTTTGCTTCTTCTCCTTTCATCTTAAAGTGTGTTGTTTTGGCTTCATAACCAAACTTCAGAAACTCTCCATGTTCATCAAACAGGATGCAGGTTGGAATGTTTGGAGTGTCCAAGCTGACTTCTTTTCCCCATCTCTTCAACTGGGTTTCACTTTCTGCTTTACAGGGTGTGATATTGAAAGCATATCCACAGTATTTTGTTCCAAACTGTATGGCTATAAATAATGAGTCAACTCCAGCTGGTGGAAAGGGAAGAAAGTCAGTGTTAAACAACAGATTCTATCTATCTAGACACACACATAATAGTTGAATAAATAGGACTAGATACATTTTTATACCATCTGTCATACACAGTTTCTATTATTTGTTAGATTAAGTCTTGAGAACTAAAACACATAATTATACCATCTTTCATGTTAATAATTTAAAATTCAAGTTTTACTTTTAAAGGTGGTATATGGAACATTTTCATTAAAAGCAATATTTTTAACAAAATAATGCCTCCACTGAATGTTTAGAGGGTTGTAGAATGAAAATACAACATTTCCTATAAAAATTATATTTTAAGTAAAATATTATAAATTATTAATTTTGGCGGGTACGATGTTGGTATTTTGTTACATCTACCAGCCAATAGCTGGCAGAGCAGCGGGCACCATTTTGGGTTGCCTAATACCGTAAATACTCCAGCACAGCGAGGCTGGTACTGTGGAGTCTACAGGTCAAGCAGCTGGAAGCACCGGGGACATGTGGTGATTATATACCTTATTTGCTTACCATAGGTGATTCCTCTAGGGTTTCCCATGCAACAAGCAAGTTCTGTGTGGAAACGTTTTTATTAGCAGCTAGCTAACACGTAGCTGCTTCATGTCGCTAAAGTGGAGGAGCTTCAGGCCACTTGTTTGACTTGAATACGCACTACTGAGGATTTTATTGCTTTTTTTTGTCTTTTTAGATAAGTGGTGCGTGCTGGATGGTGTGTGAGAAGGACAGAGGATCATAGGAGGAGACTGCAGAACGTTTTGGAGCCGCGGGACAATTATGAACTCTTTGCCACGGACTGAATTGATGACTGAGCTACAAACAGGTAGGAGCTGCTTTTATCAGAGTCAGTGTGTGATCAGTGGGGCTGGAGAGCATGATTAGTGAGCTGAACTCATGATATTTTATTCGGATCGAGGATCAGAGTGAGTTTGGTGAGGAATATTGATTGATCTGAGCGTCGGAGCACAAGCGCACGGGGGGTGGGGGTTAACGAGCCTGACACCCAGATGGCTGAAGGCTTTGTGCTGTGTTACAATGTTCAAGTTCCATATACCACCTTTAATAGTTTTTGTAAAAGTTAAAACATGACATTATCAGTACTGACGTTTGACATGCAACACCACGTGTTTCTCCATCAGGACTTTGCTCTGGTTGTCATAGACTGTACAGGTGAAGGTGCCTGTGTCTCTGTCTGTGGGCTTCATCAGGATTAGACTGAGATCTCCAGTTTTTAGGTTTGTCTTAATCTGACTTCGGTTTTTGTAACATCTGTGTTGTTCTTCAAGCTTGTTACAGTCCTTTTGATACATATGGACCATCCAGTTTCTGTTATTTGTCCACTTTATTGTAACATCTTCTGATAGACAAAGCATTGTTTTAAAATGAAGCTCAATGAACTCAACTCCTGAATCCACCTCCACCTTATAGACTGAAAAAACAACCAAACCACAGAATCAGCTGTACAGTCAGAAGAACTGACGATGATAAAAATTTTGGACTATGTAGAATTTTTTTTTCTGTTTAGAAACAAAAAGCAGTGAAGCATCTGTCATGTTTAATATGGATCTTTCAGCTACAATATCTGGTTCTGGTTCTGCTGTAGGTTTCTTCCTGTTAAAAGGAAATCTGTCATGGTTTGAAGGTTGAGGTTGGACCCAAGGTCGAGGAAAACTCAGGAGGCTCAAAAAATTTACTAAATTTGAACACTTTTATTACTTTAAAAAACAAAAGGGCTGACCATGCAGCAAAAACGGGTTTATAACAAACTCTGAGAGCACAAGGAACATGAAGATACATGACAATGCACCAACACTGAACTGAGACAAGAGGTATTTATATTGGGAGAGTGACTGATGGAGCAGCTGGGAAGAAGAACAGGGGAGTAAATGAGGGAAGTGAGCACAGCTGAGGAGAGGAGACTAGGAGGGAAAGTACTGTATCTGAAAAAGTCAGGAAACAGAGACACAGAAGGGGAACAAGGAAAACCAAATGATCCCACCCAAGCACAAGAAAACAACCCTGAAACAGAAAAAAGACACAAGACAAAGTCATTCACAAGAAAACCTCTAATAAACTAGCACATATCTGAAACCACTTTATTCAGTGCAAAGCAAATAACATATATTTTTCAGAACATGCTTAAAAAAAAGAAGAGAGAGTCACACATGAATTCCTGCTCAGCTAATGGGAAGTTTAACTGTCTCTTTCACAGGTGACACAATTTTGTCATATATGAATCAGGAAATAAACAATAATGCTCACGACAAAACAGGAAACAAGACCTACCAAAATAAAACCACAGGAAACAGTTAATTGGCATTTCATAACTTTCTGACTCAGGTTACTATTTACAATAATTTAAATGTTTTTATAAAATTAACTTTGAATCTGGACTGTTGTTGTGAATTTGACTTGTGTTTCTGTATAGTGCTTTTAGATGACTTTAGTTATGAATTGATTCTATCCAATTTATTATTAGAAAGAGGACATAAAGTGCCAAGTGAGAGGACACGGCACGCCAACCACAGAACCCACCTCCACAGTCTCACAAGTCTGAAGTCAAGCAAGCGGAGCATAAGGTAAGGACACACACACAGTCAGAGTGCGGGGTATGGAACTTACAGGTGGGATCGAGGAGCAGCCAGAGGCAGGGTCAGAGTCTATAAATGAGTCAGAGACAGGTAATCCAAAAACAACAAATCTGACAAAGGGCATTGTCCGGAGATGGTCCAGTTTCAAGGCACAAAGGTATCAAATGGTCAGACAAGTTCAGCTACAGGAGCGGTGGGTGCAGAAGCCCAATGCCATTTAATACACTGGCCCATAATGAAAGACACACAAGGTTTAAATAAGAAGCAAGACAGGTGTAGGGGGTGAGTGGGACAGACAGGTGCAAGACATGACTTATCAGGCTGTGAGTGGGTTGACAAGAGGGAGCAAATACACAGAAAACTAAAGTGAGACTAACTACGCGTGAAACAAATGGAATCTACAGACGACTCTACTGAGAAAGAAAAGGAACTTGCTGAGAATAAACAAGACAGAACCCAGATCACAAAGCAGAACAACACAAAAAGGGTGTGGGAGGATGATACATGACATTGCTATGAAAATACAATTAAAAAAGTTACAACTTCATGAATTCACACATGCAAACTCTAAATTTACAGCTGTGGTTTCTTCTATATGAATACAACAAGCAACGGAAGGCTGTGGATATGAGTTTCATACTTTAAGAATATGGATTGAAAACTCTTATGGGGGATTAATATGGGAGCTAATCAGTTTTGATTATAACTTTAAACATGTTGTGTTACCTGATGAAATAAAAGTCAGAGGAGAAAAAACTGTTACTACAAACAACAACAAACATCATGTTCCCTGTTTCTACTTAATTTGCTTAAAGAAGAAACCACAACTGTAAATTTGGACTTTGTATTTCTGAATTCTTGGAGTTGTAACTTTTAAAATTATGTTCTCTTAGGCCACGTTCAGACTGCAGGCCTTAATGCTCAATTCCTCCCCCAAAGAGGTAATGTTTTCATCAGGGTCTGTCTGTCTGTCTGTCTGTCTGTTAGCAGGATAACTCAAAAACTAATGGATGGATTTTGATGCCTGTATCTGTTTCATCACAACTCCTTTGTTCGTTAGTATTCATCAGCTCCCGCAGTTGAAACCACACCTAGCATGCTGCTGGCTAAAAGCTGTTAGCATAAGACGTAGCAAACAGGAAGAGAGAACGTCTGACGTTGCCATGCGCAGCGGGGCAGGAAACAGTATACCTTGCTCTCATAGGCTGGTTTGTTAGCCAATCACAGTCCAGCAAATTGGAATAATGAATATGAATATGAACGAGCTGCTGCTGAAGCGTGACGGAAGGAGCCGGAACCAGCCGAATTTTAATGCAGGTAGATTGAAAGGTCTGAAGCGTTTCCTGACGTTTTTTAGATATAAAATGTTTCATATTACTGGTTAATACTTAAGAAATAACCACAAAGTAATTACATTTGTATGAAATGGCCTCTTTAAAGCCTAATTTGCTGGCCTTATTCTTGGCTAGCTTGCATGATCCATGTCTACCACACTGTGAATCCAAATCAGACTGCTTGCCAGTGAAAACTGGAAGGAAAGGATACCATGCTCTGTCTGCTGTGGTGCGGTGAGTAGTTGAATACTGTTACTGTTCTTTGTGATTGACAGAACTGGATGTACAGGAGAATGTGTAAGGCAATGCAAGAGAAGTAGGGACATTTTAAAATTGGCCAGACTATTTGATTGCTGAGACAGAACCCCGCTTTGAGTCTCCTTTTATTTCCTTCCACCACCAACCATGAGACTACATGAGGTACAAGCTCTAAAGAAGTTGTATCTATACCCTCATCCTCTCCTCCCTTATTTGATCAGACCAGTAATCTCACTTTGTTCGGGCATGAAAGAAAACCTGAAGTTTTCAAATTAAGACATGAAACAGATTATTGAAAAAAAAAAGAATTATGATGTCAGAGCAGACCACCTTGAGCAAAACCACCTAATAAAGGATAGTTTTATGGTGATCAAAAGAAATCCCACCTGCACGTTTACAAAAGAAGGGTTGATGAGAGAATTTGATTAAAAGCTTCATGGAACTCATTAACTCTACAATAACAGAAAAATGAAATATTGCATTGTGTATCCTCTGATCAGGATAACAGCAACATCACAGCTCGTTTATCTCAGGAATGATCTCTCTGTGTCCCCTTTTTCATTTTCAACACACTTTGTACAACTTGATGAGATCAGGCTTGTCTTCAGTTTTCAGTATCAACTCTGGGTAACAGTCCGAACACGCAATAAAATACAAAAAAAACCTGAACAACAAACACCAAAGATGTTGGATTATTTGCTAATTTATGCTGCTGTTATGACCAGATTTCCCCTTGTGGGACTATTAAAGGATTATTCTATTCTATTCTATTCTATTCTATTCTATTCTATTCTATTCTATTCTATTCTATTCTATTCTATTCTATTCTATTCTAATTGTATCAGCTGTCTGGAGTAGGATATATTGAAAACATTCCCTGAGCAACAGGGTGGGTAAACACTGTTTTATACACTTCTAATATTGTTATACTCGAGACTCACCTGAAAGGAAATAATGTCGGAAATGAAATAAAACACCTCCAGAAACACAGAGAAGAACCAAGAGAACCAGGAAAACTTTGGACCATGTTGGAATTTGTTCTGTTGAGAAACATGAAAAGCATTAAGACTTCTGCCATGGACAATACTGATCTTTCAGCTAAAATATCAACATCCTAGTTCTGGTTCTGCTGGAGGTTTCTTCCTGTCTTCTCAGACCCCAGTGGGTTGAAGCAGAACTCATCCTGGTTCTGGTTCTTCCTGTTTAAAGGGAGTCATTCCTTTCTACTGTCTCCAGTTTGTGCTGCTCAGGATGAGGGATTTTGTTAAATTGGTTATTCAACCCAATCAGCTGGCTCCTTAAAAAGGACATGTTTTATTTTTTATAAACTGCCTTGAAATTACCTTCATCAAGTAAGTGAACCCTACAATTGGGTTTTGTTTCAACTTCCAAAGTGGTTATAAAACAATTAAACTTTCAATCAGGTGACTGCAACACCGACACAAACTAGTCTCAGGGAACAAAGACTCCTTGATGGGACAGTGTGCCAGAAACTCTTGTGACTCTTAACAAGGCTGTTCACACTGCTTTGTTAGAACTGAAGAAGTCTCTCGGATGAGGGACGAAATGTTTTCAAGAGACAAAAACGAAGTCCAGTTGCTTTTCAGAAAAACTATTTGGATTGAAATGTTGTGGATGACTGAGAATCTATACAAACTGACCCTCAGAGTTTTGGTTCGCATATACCAACAGAACATCATCTGCACAAAGTAGAGATGAGACCCTGAGGTTCCCAAACCAGACACCTTCCTCACCATTATTATGCCTTGAAATCCTGTTCATGAAGCTCAGTGGATCAGAGACAAAGGGCAGCCATGGTTAAATCCAAGCTACGCTGGTTTTGACTCATTCCTCAGACTGCAGCCACACCTCTTGCTTTGGTTAATCAGATACTAGATAATGCTTAAAAGTGTCCCAATACCCACATTTGGTCCCCATTTGAAGAAAATGGTTGGTGGGATAGATATATGAAATCATTACCTTTGTGCCGGTGCTACTAAGTGATATTTATTTATAAAGACTAATAAATCTAACTGGTGACTTAGAATATGATGCATCTGTGATATTATATTCATTTTATTATGAATCATGTTACACGTTTTCCATAAAAGTTTGATCAATTAATGCTAATGATAATGCACGTTTTTTTTAAGTCCTAAACACATACAGTAAAACCCAATTAAATTTTAGTTTTTGTTATTTAATTCAGACAAGACAGAGGTTGTGGCTTTTGGATAAGGTGGATGAAAAGAGCTGACATGGGGTGAACTGAACTAAGCCCACTATGACCAGATAGAGAAAAAAAATACAATAAATACAATTCAAACTAAAAAACAAACTCTCAGGAATAAATCCTAAGCAGAAAAAAACAAGTAACAGAGCAAAAACTAAAACACTGAGCAACTATAAATAAAGAGCATACCATGACAAAGGCAAGAAACTCTAAGATAAATACAACAAAAACAGACTCAAAAACATTTATCCTTGATAGGTTCTGGTGTTTTTCTCAGTTCTTGTGTTCTTGTGTAAGATCAAGAAGGCAGCACATTAGCTACACAAGGCTCAGAATCTCTCCAGAATTTTATGTTTAGAGTTTTTTTTATGTACTAATAACTGGATTATTCATTCTGAATTGTTCTGCATTGCTGACCTACAGCAGACAGGAGTTTCTGGACACTTGTATTCAAAACTCGAACAGTCTTATCATCGATCTCCGACTTATCCAAGAGATCACCAGAACACTTGAGGTAGTCCTATATAAATACAGTATATATACACATTTTATATATATATATATACTATTGCTTTTTATAGAGCTTATTAGTGATGGTTGATAAAGCTGCAGAGATGATCTTTAATTTGTACTCGTACCTCTGACGTATTGAAGAACTATTTTCTGTCGGAGGACGTCTTTCTTCCTGTAGATAGTGCAGATGTAGACTCCAGTGTCTCTGTCTGTGGGGTCACTAAGAATCAGACTGACGTCTCCACTTTTCACTAGATATTCCTTCATCCTTGTACGTTCACAGTAAAACTTGTCTTGTTCGTTGATTTTGTTGCTGCTGTTCTGATAAACATAAACAGTCCTGAAGTCTGGTTCAGTACGAGTCCACTCTACTTTGACATCATCAGGGAGATCAGCTGTTGTTTTGCAGGGCAGCATCACAGAGTTTGCCCCTCCTTCCACCTCCACCTGCACATGGTGGGCTTAAAGGACATCAATAAAATCAAAGATGAATTTTAACAGTTTCTACATTTCAGTCTATTATAATGTAGGCTATGTGATTAAAACCATATTGTCTGAAAAACAAGGCAGGCAAAAACTTGGCAAATCCAGGCCGTGAGGGTCACTATGTTGTTGTATGTTAAAGATGTTTCTCTGTTTCAACACTATCTTGACTCTGGGGGTGTGTTTTTCCTCATGTATTCCATCTAGGGTTTTGTTGTTGTTTCTTAGTATTAGTATGGGGTTATTTTTGGGTTAGTTTCTTCTCCTGTCCTCCTCTGAGTCCTCTTATTCCTCTTATGGTCTGTTTAGTTCCCCCGGTAGTGTGTCTTCCTGTTTTGCTATTATTTTGACATTGGTCGTGTTTCCTGTTTCTTTCCTCGTGTGTCCTCACTTCCTGTTTTCTTCCTGTTCCTCCTTAGTTCAGTGTCCAGGTGTTTTGAGTTTAGTTCATCGGTCAGTTTGTATTTGAGTTTGTTTTGGTTGGTTCGTCTTCGTTCGGGGATTTTTGTTCTTTGTGTTAGTTTGGTTCTTTCTATCTGGATTATGTTTTTCATGCTTGGATTATTTGGATTCCCTGGTTTTTTCCCTTCCTCCTCCTCATCCACATCTCTACGTACAGGGGTGCACATAAGTGGTCCGCAGGTCCGCACACACTGTCAAAATATAAAATGCACCAGATGAAAAGTTGCAACACGCGTTTGCGTACTTAACATTGGTTTGGCTGAGCTGCGTGAATTTTTAGGCTAATCAGAGGCGGGTTCATTGTCAAATAAATAAAGAATCCCGTTGACTTCTTTTGTTTGACTGATATGTTTCTCAGCCAGAGCGCCGAAGTTCCAGCTGATCAGCTGATGCTGCGTCTCTCTCTGTCTCTGTGTATCAGTTTGCCAGTGTGACGGATTTTCAGTCAGTCACATCAGTGCAGCTGACTGCAGGATTCTGCATCGCGTCAAAACTGAAAACATTCACTGAATAAGACAAATAGACCATCGTGGCACAGACGTGTAGAACTACCTTTTTGTGCTATAAAATACAGAAAACCACCTGTTTTAATCAACAGTATCAGCGTATTTGTCTGTGATCTGCGCCATTTTGAATGCGCGCAAAGCACTATAGGATATCAGTGTATCTTTTTATCTGACTGCATCACATTACAAACATCCTCATCATTTCAAAACAAAAAACAGTTACAGTAAATGACAGAAGCTCCAACAGCTGACTAATAAACAAACATCAATACAACAATTAACAGTAGATACCGGCTGCATGACATGTTCTTTAAATTACACACAGGTAATATGCAGATGACTTTTAAAACAAGTCTCTTCACCTTCAAAGGAGAAATTTTTCTATGTCATAAACAACTGACAATTTAAATAAAAATACTGCATATCAACTGTAAATCAATGTAGAAATGAACATACAAGTTAATTATAATTATCAGATTCACTGACAATATTCATCACTATAAAAAATCTTGAAATGAAAACAACTCTGACGGATCTGAGCAAATTTGCAGTTTAAAATGGAGTGCTAACTCTACCTATGTGGGAAACTCTATTACTTATTGTTTTTGGATACATTCTACCATTTATGCAATCTTCACCTTTGATCCAAACATGGAATTCTACTGATCTACTTACTGAAATAAACTTGTAGTTTTTTTTCCCCTATTCATTTCATTAAAACTCTTTCTGTGAACCAAACACAACTTGTGGCTTCAATGCGTGTATGGTTTGTTCTTTGGTTTTTTTGTTTCAAAATAAAATCTGAAAAACCAATAAATCACGTAGTTTTTTGGTTTTTCAGTCTTTGAAAGCCAAAAGTACAAAACGTAATATTTAACAAATACAAATAGAAAAACTGCATTTGTTTTCATTTGTTGCAACGCCAAAAATCCTGGAAGTTTTAGTCTGGGCTAAAGCGAGAAATTTACAAGAATAGTTCCACTTAAAGCCATAGTGCGTAACTTCTGTAACTTCTGTCGCCCCCTAGTGGAATTTTTGCGTCATTACAACAATAAAGCTGGCGCTTCCATATGACGTAAGCCCAGCTGCCACCGCTTTATCTCTGCTGTTGTTATTCCAACCGGTATCTGTCTTAATCAAGCTTCAAATTCAGTCTGTTTACTTTACCTGGCTCTATATTTGTTTCAATAAATATCATTTCATTGTTGAAAAAATCAAGAGAAACCAGTAAAATATAAAAATACTGGTAAAAAAACCTTCAGAGTTCAGGTTGGATTGTTTACAGGTTTGATTGTTCACTTTAATCTACATTTAACAGTTTGGTGTTGAAATTTATTAGTCAGCTGTTGGGGCCACAATGATCTATTTGTCTTATTCAGTGAATTTTTTCAGTTTTGACACGATGCAGAATCCTGCAGTCAGCTGCACTGATCTGACTGACTGAAAAACCGTTACACTGGCAAACTGACAGACACAAACTGACAGACACAAACTGACACAGATAGAGACAGAATCAGCTGATCAGCTGGAACTTCGGCGCTCTGGGTTTCATCTGGTGCGCATTTTATATTTTGACAGTGTGTGCGGACCTGCGGACCACTTATG
>SSNP01000087.1:2381216-2432973 GCA_006937955.1 Pachypanchax playfairii
TCCAGGAATTTTTTTTTTTTTTCGTGGTAGGATCCACTTCCCGATAAGTGTCTCTCGGCTGTTTATTTGGATTCTCCGCCATGTCGACCTTCACGTTCTGCCGGCTGCTATGAGACACTGCGTTCTATTTCTTATTATTTTTCTTGTTGTGACATAAAAGACGTAATTTCATGTGCGACAGCGCGGGAATGTCGCAGTCGACACGCAAAGTAAAAATGATATATATTGAAAAATACCGTGAGATGTTTGAGGAGCCGATCGGCTTAATCTGCATTGTGTCATCTCCTCTGATAGTGGCTTGGCTGAAACGGACATCCACGGACATGTAAAAGTTACGCACTATAGCTTTAAGCACTTCATGTGTGATGCATCGACTCCCCCTGAATAACACAAACATGTGCATGTTTTTGCTGTTTTCAAGATGCGTGTGTGTGGTGCCAGTGTTGGGAGTACTCTGATTACTTTTTCATGAAATGTGTAACTTAAGGTGTTTGTTACTTTTTAAAAAAAGAAACCGGTAATTTAAAGAATTTCTCCCAATAAGGAAAAGAAAATCCCAACAGCAGCATGATTTTTTGTCAGATCCTGCGGGCGTATCAGCGGAGCACTTTAGGCTATGTTGCTAAAAATAGACTGGGTTGAACAAACTATCATTGTGACAGTTGAGTGTCTTAGTCTTCACACCTGAACAACTGTGTCATCGTTTATTTATCATAACGGCTGGTCTCTAGGCCTGTTACTATGGCAATGCGTTACAATGAGCTTCTTGTGAAAAACCTACGATTATAACAGCAACAAACAACATTAACATATTAATAATTGATTTAACATTTATTTATTTCATAAGTGACCGTGATATAAGCAAGATAATGTCCAACGGTGTCTAGCATCAGAAATTAATGGGGGACACGGAGGGGTGAACCACTGTTTTGTTTCTCCAAACTGACAATCCACGACACTCCAATCAGTTTAAGCTACACATTGAATGATCTGGTACTCTGTTAAACACAAGCACCTGGAACATATCTGCTCAGGTTAACGGTAAAATGAACTCTATTTATCAATGAAGTTGCAAAAGGCGCTGCAAACTGGCTTTTAATTTTTGGTAATACGCAGAAGTACTGCAAGATTTTTGGTTCCACCGAAGGCGACAAATCTTTTTTTGTTTTAATCTGCAAATTGGGAAAAATTAAACCTTTTTTTCTTTCTCTATTTTTCCTTTTTCAGATTTGGTTTTAAAACAAAATAACAAAAAAATGAACTTATTTGTTTTTTCTGATTTTATTTTGAAATGGAAAAAACAATGAACGAACCATACAGGGATTGGCTTCCCTGTTTTGAATGTGACAGAGGACGTATACACAGAATTAAGAAAGACTATGAATGCTGTAGCCAGTTCAAAAGAAGTCTATCCTAAAGTTGCTTTTAAAACTGCAGCTGATTTCTGTCAAACAATTTGACAATTATGTTGCGTATTTAAAATAACTGTTTTTGAAGATTATCTGTACATTAGTCAAAGTTATGAGTAACATATTTTACATTCTACAAATACGATGAATCTTTAAGCTAAACTGTCTGTAAATTAAATTGTATCCACTGACAGCAAATTAAGAGTTTTGGAGAAAGTTGCTGACCTTTGACCCTCAGCTGTACTTGTTCCAGGATGAATTCTTCTCTTCCATCGTTGATGGTGCAGGTGTAGTCACCACAGTCAGAGGATTGAGGTTTTCTCAGTGTAAGACTGAAGTCACCCGTTTCAAGTGCATCAGGTTTCATTGATGTTCTTCCTCTGAAATGTTGGTTTTGTCCTTGAACATCTTCTTCTCGCTGTAGGTGAACAGCTTTAGAATCAAGATCATAGCGGCTCCACATCACTTTGGGAGTGTACTCTGGTATTGGACCAGGGTATTGGCAGGGCAGCACAACAGATTCAGCATCTTCATAAACTTCCACTCTCACTTCTAAAGAAGGCTGAAAAGCTGGAAGATAAAACAAACCAAAACACGAGACACATATAAACAAGTTCAATAAAACATAGTTCAAGTTTAGATCTGACACATCATTACATGGCCAACTTCTTAATACTGAAACTCCTTAATTTGGCTCTAATGTCCTTGTTTGCTACTTATTTTATAGAACTTCATGCATAGGGCTGCATGGTGGGGCAGTTTAATGCACAGTTGACTTGTGAATACATGTTAAATTCAAAAGTGTTAAATTTCCAGTGTTTGTGATGTGTGTTAAAAATACAGTGTTAATTTAACACGTTTTTAGTCTATTTAACTCCGTGAAAGTAAATTCCTCAGAAGAGTTAGCGTTAATTTGGGGAGTTACATTTAAGCAACTCAGTCAAGTGTTGAATTTAAAATTAACTCTGAACAGAGTTGCTCATCAGAGCTGGGCGGGTGGCCCAATGACCGGGTCTGAGTTTTACCCAAAATGCACTTGGAGCCTATATCTGCAATTTATTTGTAAATTTGCACATCATAAAGCTCTGTGTGAGAGTGAAAATAAAGCCAATCATGCAACACAATGTTTTATTCAATATTTTACACCTTCTACATCACTAAAATCAGTCGGTCGTTCAGCAACCAAGACTCAAACCTGATTGAAGTACCGGTAATCTAATCCAAGCTGCCTAATATACATTACCGAAAATTGTGCTCGGACTTTCAGCTTCTCTGAGCTTAAATTGTGGAGAGGGTCGTCACCTGCTTTTCTTATCTGCAGTAAAGTCCTGACTCTTACATCTCAGCTCTGAACTTGGATTCAGGAAGAGCAGGGAGGCTTTTGCCCTGGTTGTGGAACTGTAGACCAGTGTTTTGTGGACTTGGAAAAAGGCTTATGACTGGGTTTTCTGGGGCACTTTGTGTGATAACCTGTCACTTCTACAGGTTATCCAGTCTTTGTACAACCAAAGCAAGCGCTGTCTCTGCATTCTCAGAAGTAAAGCAAGCTTGTTTCCTGTGTAGATTGGACTTCATCAGGGATGCCTCTCATCACAAATCCTGTTTGTGGTGTTTAAGGACAGAATCTCAAGGCATAACCATGGTGAGGAGGGTGCCTGGTTTGGGAGCCTCATGATATTTGCTTTTGCTGATTATGAGGTTCTATTAGTGTCTTTAACCCATGACTTTCAGTGTGCACTGGGGAGGTTCACAGCTGAGTGTGATGTGGCTGTGATGAGCGTCAGCTCAGCAAAATCTGAGCTCATGGTTCTCAAATGGAAAAAGTGGAATGCTCCCTTCAGGTTGGCAGTGAGTCTTTGCCTCCAGTGGAAGCGTTTAAAGTGTAACTGAACCCCAAGAGAAAGCCCTCACATTTGTCAATATGACTGATGGAAGTGAAGGTTTAAACTTCCTCTTTCTCTCTCTTTCCTCTTTCCACGTCTTCTTCTTTTGAGCTCATCTTGGATCCAGAGTTTCAATTTGAGGTATATTTTAGCCTTAGAAATGTCAGTTAGTTGCTCTTTCTTGTAAACAAGTCTCTCGTTGCCATGGTTACAAATCATAACAAGTGGCAAAAAAGTGACAAATCAAGCAAAAAACTAAATCAGCACAGCACCCAAATCAGAAGAAAAGTATTTAGAAAATATTTCCAGAAGAAAAAAATCTAGCAAGAAATACTCAAAAAGAACAAAAAAAAATGCTAGCAAATGCTCGCTTAGTCACAGAACTACTCCAACAAGCTGCCACCAGTTGTAGCGCTATTCCGGAAATATTAAGAACTCCAGCAAGAACATACCGTGTACCAGGATCCTAGAGGAAAACTGTTCCTGCAGGTGTAGGGGGTTGTTAAGTACAAGGTAAATGCTTAAAACAACTCTGAAGGACATGTAAGACAAGATCATTTATTGGAAGGTACTATTTTAATTTTAGTTATTACAAATCTAAACTGGTCACAACCTAATTGAGTTCTTCGTAATTCCAGCAGTACGTCCTCTGTATTTACCTCCTTATTACACGTGGTAATTACCCCATACATGCTAAAAATTTCCATATATTTATCAGGTAAATGCTGAAAAATTTTGCTATAATTTCTCTGTATTTACCTACTTACTACATGGAAAGGACATCAATGCTATGACTGAGTATGTGACTGACTATTTAAACTTCTGTGTGGACAACATAATTCCCACCAGAACAGTGAAGTGCTTCCCTAATAACAAACCCTGGATCACCAGTGACCTGAAAGAACTGTTGAACAAGAAAAAAAGCTTTCAGGGAGGGAGACAGGCATGCATTGAAAAGTGTACAAAAAGAACTTAAAATCAAGATTAGAAGCAACAAGGGGGTGTACAGGAATAAACTGGAGAACAAGCTCCAGCAAAACAGTATACGAGATGTGTGGTCAGGGATGAAGAAGATCACAGGTTTTAAGCTGAAAGAGGATCACTTGGATGGAAGTCTGGATAGAGCTAATGAACTGAACCTGTTCTTCAACAGATTCAGTTTAGAAACAAGCCCAACATCTTCCTCTCCTGCTGCAAGCCAAACAGACCTCCCACCATCCCTTTATCCACAGCTTCCCTGTCACATGTCAACTGTCTCACCTTCTACCACAGTCATGAATGCTGTCATGGTGCTTTTCCATCATATCCAACATCAGAGGAAGCTGGTGTCCCCATTGTCACCACCTCCCGCCTGTCTGTATCTAGCAGTCAGGTGCAGTTTGCTTATCGCCGTGGAGTTGGGGTGGAAGACGCCATCATACACCTGCTTCAGCAAACCCATTGTCATCTTGACCAAGTAGGCAGCACTGTGAGGATTATGTTTTTTGATTTCTCCAGTGCCTTTAACACAATTCAGCCTGCGCTATTGTGTCAAAAACTCCAGAAGACACAGGTAGAGGTCTCCACAATCACCTGGATTAAGGACTACCTCACAAACAGACCACAGTATGTGAAACTGAAGAGTTGTATGTCTGACCAGGTGATCAGCAGCATAGGAGCACCACAGGGGACTGTACTCTCACCATTTCTTTTCACTCTGTACACTTCAGACTTTCAGTACAGGTCAGAGTCCTGACATCTACAAAAATACTCTGCAGTTGTTGGTTGGATCAGAGATGGACAAGAGACTGAGTACAGAGACCTGGTGGACCACTTTGTGTCCTGGTGTTCAAACAATCATCTCATCTTGAATGCGAACAAGACAAAGGAGATGATTGTGGATTTTAGGAAGAGCAGCAACATACCAAAACCCATTTCCATAATGGAGAAGAAGTGGAGCTGGTGGAGGAGTATAAATACCTGATGTTCACCTGGACAACAAACTGAACTGGAGACACAACTGTGATGCTGTTTTTAGGAAGGGACAGAGCAAACTGGACTTCCTCAGGAAGCTTAGATCCTTTAATGTTTGCAGCAAGATGTTGAAGATCTTTAATAAGTCTATTGTGGAGAGTATGATCACATCTGCAGTCACCTGTTGGGGGAGCAGCATCAAAGCAAGTGACATGAAGAGGTTGAACAGATTGATAAGGAGGGCTGGTTCTGTTCTGGGGACTGATCTGGAGTCTCTTGAGTTGATTGTCCAAAGTAGGATGGTTCGGAAAATGAAAATCATCATGGAGAACCCTCATGATCCTCTTCATAAAACAGTAACTCAACAACAGAGTGTCTTCAGTCAAAGGCTTCTTCAGATCCGCTGCAGCACAGACCGCTACAGGAGTTCTTTTTTGCCCACAGCTATAACCTTCAACAATGGCTCCCTGAAGAAGAACTGAGCTACAACAACACTTAATTTCCCTTCAGGGATGAATAAAGTATTTTTGATTTGATTTGATTAATACACATGGTAGTTACATTAACACACCATGATTTACCATGTAAGTACCAGGTAACGTCTTAGTGATTAGGGGACTGTAAAAGCGTTACCGAATTCAGTAATGTACACACACACACACACACACACACACACACACACACACACACACACACACACACACACACACACACACACAAGTGTGTTTTGTTATCCTTATGGGGACCCTCCATTGACTTCCATTGATTTTAGTAACTAGATTTATACCTAACCCAAACCCTTTTACTATCCTTAACCATTACTGATCTATAACTAACCCTAAGACTAACTAAAACTCTATTCACACCATACCTATAAACCTAACCCCTAACCCTAAAAAGGGGAGTCCCCCTCACGGGGACCAGGCTTCGGTCCCCACAAGAACCCTCGGACCCCAGAAAGATAGTAAAAGTCAGGAAACGGGTCCTCTGGAGGTCAGAAATACAAGCCCACACACACACACACACGCGCGTATGTAGAAATGTAGATGCATTGTGAAAACAAAAAAAACATTTCAAACCACTTTAGTTTGAGGTTACTTAATATGTTTTCATATCAGAATGTATGGTGTGTGTCATTTTACCTTTTTTAATTTTGTTTATTTTTTCTCTTATTTTCATGATGTTATTACTGTTACAATCTACACTCCCTGGCTACTTTATTAGGTACACCTTACTAGTATTGGGTTGGACCCCCTTTTTGCCTTCAGAACTGACATTCCTCAGAGAGTTTGGTCCATACTGACATGATATATTCACAGTTGCAGCAGATTTATCAGCTGCACATCCATGAGGAGAATCTCTAGTTCCACCACATCCCAAAGATGCTCTATTGGATTGAGATCTGGTGACTGTGGAGGCCATTTGAGATCAGTGAACTCATTGTCATGTTCAAGAAACCAGTCCGAGATGATTCCAGCTTATGAGATGGCGCATTATCCTGCTGAAAGTAGCGATCAGAAGTTGGGTACATTGTGGTCATAAAGGGATGGACATGGTCAGCAACAATACTCAGGTAGGCTGTAGCGTTGCAATGGCATTGACGCCAAATTCTGACCCTACCATCCGAATGTTGAGACTCATCAGACCGGGCAACATTTTTCAATCTTCTATTGTCCAATTATGGTGAACTTGTGTGAATTTTAGCCTTAGTTTCCTGTTCTTAGCTGACAGGAGTGGTCTTCTGCTGCTGTAGAACATCTGCCTCAAAGTTCGACGTACTGTGCGTTCAGAGATGCTTTTCTGCCTACCTTGGTTGTAACGAGTGGTTATTTGAGACACTGTTGCCTTTCTATCAGCTCAAACCAGTCTGGCCATTCTCCTCTGACCTCTGGCATCAACAAGGCATTTTCACCCACAGAACTGCCGCTCACTGGATATTTTTTCTTTTTCGGACCATTCTCTGTAAACCCTAGAGATGGTTGTGCGTGAAAATCCCAGTAGATCAGCAGTTTCTGAAATACTCAGACCAGCCCGTGTAGCAGAAACAGCCATGCCACATTCAAAGTCACTTAAGTCACCTTACGTCCCAATTCTGATGCTCAGTTTGAACAGCAGCAGATCGTCTTGACCATGTAAACTGGACTGGCATTTAAAACTGATTGTACACGTTACAAAAATGGTAAAGAAATTCAAATTCTGTTCTTTTTTTGACATTCATCAGCTCAAAGACAGGAAGGATAACTTACCGTACAGAAGGATCACAAACACATCAAATATCTTCATTTTCAACCCACCATTTCTTCAGTAAATAATGTCTATTAAACATAAAAATATGTTTATAAGGAAAATAATTCTCACAGCTACCACCGGTTTTACTCTGCTTGTGTTTAACTGCCTGTCAGGGAAACATTTTTTACAAGAACTGTTTGTGAAGCAGCCATTGGAATGTGCAGAAACCTGCTGAGCAGCTTATTCATTATTTTAATAAGAGTGTATGAAATGCTAGTGGAACAAATCAGAGCTGGGTGGGGGGGCGTAGCAAATGACTGGGCCCTTTAAACCCAAACAATAAAGCTCTGACGGTGGTGAATGACTGGTGACGAGTTTTATCCACAATGCACTTGGAGACGATATCAGTGATTCACTTCTAAATGTGTACATCATAAAGCTACAGGTGAGAGTGAAAATAAAGCCAGTTATGCAGCACGACATTTTATTTATTATTTACACCTACTACATGACTAAAGTCAGTCTTTCTTGTAAAGCTTTTAGCAACATGACTCAAACCTCACTTGGCAACCAATATAACCCTGCATAAATTGGCATATTGCGCAGTATTATAAAAAAATTCCCAGATTCCATGTTCCTCTGGGTTTAATTCATGGAAGGGCATGTATTGTAGACCATCTTCACAAGCTTCCCTAAGTTGTGGAAGAGGCCCAAATCTCACATCACACCTCTGAACTGGGCCACTCTGATGCCCTGGCCAGGGGCGTGCCACCCTCCAAGCCCCCCTTAAAGCCCCGTCCCTGGCAAGAAGGTCCTGGATGCAATGTGGAGGCAGCCTGGGTTGTGCCCGCTTGTGTGGATTAGTTGTTGAGGATTTCAGAATCAGAAAGCCTTAAATGTCAGTGTATATTAATTTAATAAAACTATAAATGAGACTCAAATGTTGTATTTGACATGAACTCATAAAAGCACAGATACAAAAGACATCTACTTGGATCAAAATAGATATGTTCTTATTTTTATCTTTACTGCATCTGCAGGATGGCATACATTCAAAGAGGTGCAACAGGGACACACAATGATTGTTTAACATAAATGTATTAAAAGATCAAAACTTGCCCTGATCTGTGTTATGTGGCCAGTTCATAAAATAAGCTGATGTACCGAGGAAATGCCTGTGATGATGGTTTATGGAATTCCTAGATTACAGGACACCCGGACACCCTACCCCTCTGGGGTGGACACCCCACCATAAAGGACAAAACGTCTGGTCCTGTCAGTATCCTCCAAGGCGCGTTTTCACTGTAATACATTTGTATTGTTGTCTGATGTCTGAGAGGAAGGACCATGGTCTGAGCAGCTTGGGGCTCTAATCTACAAGATTTTTTTTGGGGGGGGGTAACTAAGGGGGTTTGAAAAGTCATTAGAAATAACAACAAAGTCTCCAAGTTGGCAAAAGAGGATTCAAGTTCAATATCAATGTTCTCAAGAGGGGGCTCCCTAGTGGCACGGGGCCATAAGCGGCCAGTTAGTCCTCCTCATGGCTGAGTCGGCTCTGACTGTCACAGATTTTGAAGAATTACAGCACTAATATGACCAGCTGGTCCAGGCACAAGGCTGCTCATTCTGGTTTGGAACTGATCCTACTGGAGGTTTTTTCCTATTAAATAGGAGTTGATGCCCTGTTGTCTGGATGGGGAACCAAAAAAACATGCACTTTGTTCTGGATCAATCGATGAAATAAATCATTTAAAGTTTTGATAAAAACTGAGGATTTTAGGTTAAGAATAAAATCCATTGTTAGTCATAGATTTTGTAAATTAAATGTTAAAATAGCTTGAAATGATTATCAGTTCTGTAGGAAACAAACATTAAGGTCAAGAGATAAAGATCACAAATTCTTTAACAAACTGAAAGACATTTTTTGGTGATGGTGTGATGACTTTTATTGTTCTGTAAACCACAGTTACTTCTGCCAAGTTTCTGTTTTGTTTGTTCTCAGGAAATTAAAAGTTAGAAAACAAAGACAGAAACAGGATCAACGGGTTCAACAAACTGACATGGAAATGTTTTTCATCTAAGAAAACACTTCAGTGGAAAACATTTAACAGGAAACATCACTTAACTATGAAACAGCTTATCAAACGTTGATCTACAGTTAAAGCTAGAGATACAATGCTCATCTATCACAGATTTAGAAGAATTATAGTACAAACAAGCAAATTTAACAGATTTTGGACTGAAAGACTGGGATCACATGTTGGACAACTGCACTCAGTGAGAGATCACAGACTACATGATTTCTCAAACTAACTAAAGCCAAATGAAAGCAATCAAATTCTTATGAGTGTGAATAAACGTACCAGTCAGGCAACTAGTTCATTTTATCTGATTGCATCCAGATTAGGCTCCAGAAATGCAAAGATTTTTGATTGATTGTGACTCAGGCTGCTTCAGGTCTGTTCCCCTCACATGCTTACAGATTTTTGTGCTAAAATATTGTGTTATTGCATTCTGTTGCAGACTTTGCCCAACTGGGAATTGTGAGTAAAATCAGGCAAAAACAGCACTATTTCTTTCAGCATGAGCTGCTCATGTTGGAGACTGTATGAACTTAAGGAACTTTTATTAAACTGTACATTACTGAATGATTTTCTCTTCATGCTGGAATACATTGATTTATACCTTTGGCACCTCTCTTCAATACAAGTGCTCTGTTGTAGACAATTAGGTACGGTGGCCAAGCGCAGGTGCGCCTGTTGGGGCAGAGTCACACAATGGGTGTTCCTCAATGATCACGTTTACATGCAGCCAATAAGCCCTTCAAAACTGGGATATTAGCAAAAACCCGGTCCCACAGGAGTTTTGTACATGTTCTATTCACTATGAATCTTGGTCTGTAAAAGAATAAAGAAATCAGGGTAAAGACTAAAATTTTTACTGCAGTGGTTGTGATTGTGTGGATGTGATTCGTGCACATTATATTGCTAGCTTATTTATATTGAAGTTTCAAGTTTATTTATTTATAAAGCACCAGTTCACAATAAAGTCATTTCAAAGCACTTCACAGAAAAATCAACCAATTAATAATAAAACATTTTCTATCTAAGGAACCAGCCGATTGGGCTGAATTGTTATTTCAGCACAATCCTCCGTCCTGAGCAGCACGATTGGCGACAGTGGAAAGGAATGACTCCCTTTTAACAGGAAGAAACCTCTAGCAGAACCAGAACCAGAACCAGTACCAGAACCCGGCTTAGGATGGGCGGCCCAGAACCAGAACTCGGCTTAGGATGGGTGGCCTTCTGCCTCAGCCGACTGGGGTCTGAGCTGACAGGAAAGAGACAAACTGATGGATTTGGGCCAGTCGTCATGTCTATAGAAAGATAAACAGAGAAACAGTTAATGGCAGCAGTAACAATCAATACAAACATGGAGAGTAAAGAAAGACAGCAGAGTGAAGACATGTGGACAGTATGTTCTCCAGCAGTCTAAACCTATAGCAGCATAACTAAAAGGATGGACCAGGAGAACCCAAGCTAACCCTGACTATTGCTGGGTTTCACATGACGTTGCGTTGACGTCACCAAATGCAGATGGGGGTCAGGAAGTAACCACCGCTGCACAGAACCCTGCTGAACTCTGCTGATTCGGCTTAAAAATGCCCAAAATCTGTGCGGTCTACGGTTGTTGCAGCCGCTCTAATCGGGAGAAAGACAAACGTTTTTTTTTTTTTTGTATCTTGAAAGTTGTGTGCCACAAAGGTCTTAATTTTAAAAAACTTACCGAAAGAAGACGGCAGAAATGGATCACTTATCTCCGGCTAAAAACAAGAGGCACAGAAACAGACAATGCTAGAGTTTGCAGCGATCACTTTCTAAAAGGTTTAATAAAAGTTCTAGTGTTTTAGTGAACATTTACTTAGAAAAACATCTACAAAAATGGCAGGTAAACAAGTTTTTCTCTGGCCACAAACCACGTTTTTAGGGAGGGTTCTGTGGATCTCTGAATGGTTGAATTACATTATAGAAATACATAGAGAGAAATTACTTAAAATCAAACAAATCTAACAGAAATTTGGATTTAAAAAGGCATAATAAGGTATTACATGTAGATACTAGCACATAAACACACTCGTTATTAGCATTAGCAATAGTATTATTATCACGAATTAAAAGTAGCACAACTCACGACTTACCCGTGCAAAAACAAGACTATGTTATAGAGCCACACAAGAAACAGTACACATAACTATCTTCCCTTGAGCTTATTACAGCTCATATTTTGGGAAAATATGCCTAAAATTATTTTGAGAGTCTTTTTCACCATGTAGCCTAATAACTAATAAGGTCTGCAATAATTAAACTATTGTAGAAACACAAACCTCACAGCAAAGGTAAACCATCTCCCCTTGATCTTACTACAACTCATACTTTAAAGATATATGCTGGAATTTCATTTTAGGGTCTTTTTCATCATGTAATAACATTAGTTTCAGGTTTAGGTGAACTCACTCATGGCGTTTTGCAATAATTGGGTGGTGGTAGCCTGGGATGATATCAAAAATCCCAGCCTGAATTAACCCAGTCCACCCTTGGATGGACTCCATTCTGCCAAGCTGCTGCAGGGTGAACCATTGGCTCCAAACGATATAGAGGAGGGCTGCTATTGTCCACAGAACCTCAAATGATAGAAGCTTCCTCCAATTTTTTTCTTTTTCTTGTTTTTAATTAATTAAAACACCCCATAAAACAAAAGAAAACCATTGCCATGTTGAAAGGAAGTATATTTTAACAGAAGACAGAGAGGAAACAAGAAGAAAAAGTGATAAAAGGGGGAAAAAATATGATTAAATAGAGAAAGAAAGCACAAAGCATCTGCTTCATCACCTGCAAAGACACAAAAACAAGAACAGAGCGTACACAGCAATGGCAGATATGTACAGTACAGAAAAGAATGCCAAGAGTGTGCAAAGCAGTAATCAAAGCAAAAGGTGACTTCTTTGAAGAACCTAGAATAGGACATTTTCAGTTGTGTCACGCTTTTTAAGTATATAATTCCACATGTGTTAATTCATAGTCTTGATGCCTTCAGTGTGAATCTACAATTTTCATAGTCATGAAAGTAAAGACACCTCTTTGAATGAGGTGTGTGAAAACTTTTGGTCTGTACTGTATGGTAAGAAACTGATAATTTTACAGAAATACACCTAAATGACAATAAGCCTTAACATTGTGCTTTAGTGTCAGCCAGATTTCATATTTGCAATATTTTTTTTCCCCAAAACTGTAGCTTAAAGTTTTAAAAGTTATTCAGTACTGCTTTAAACATAAGTAACTTGGGCCAGTTGATAAACAAGAATTAAAATGGATGGTCTACATGATTTATCAAATAAAGCCAAATGAAAGAAATAAAAGTCACAAGGATGATGTTCACCTTTTCTAATAGTATGTTTGTATCAATTGATATTCCGTTGTTTTGTCTTTTTTAGCTTCCTCCTTTTAATGTGTGCTTTAATTGTAGCCTTTTTATTGCTGTTTTTATGTTCAGCCCTTTGGTTGGTTGTAATGTCATGTTTTAAAAGCACTTTACAAATAAAGTGGTGTGGCATGGTGAAAGTGTACACAAACATCAGTGTCACGTTGTCGCAAGGAGAGGTACTGACCCAATTGCAGGACTCTTACACAGACACAAGCTCAGGTGCCAAAGTGAAATGTACAACGGGGATGGTTCTCGGGAAGGTCCAGTACTAGAGAGGAGAGTAGACGTTGGAGTCCGGTATACTAGAACAGGCTGAGGAATGTGCAACAAGGGGAAACCCTCACGGGAGGGCTGAGGATGATGAACATGAGGGGAAAGGCAGGTCCAGTGGTGTGTCTGTGCAGGGAGATGGAATCCTGGAGGTGTGTGTCGGGTGAGCGGGCTGGAGAGTAGGCAGGCTGATGGGTGGAGATGAGGCTCGGAAAGTCCAGGGAGGAACACAGGAGGCCATGAGGAGTGCAGGTGGGCTCAGGTGAGACAGATAATCCACAGGAACACAGAAATCCACAGGAAGCACACAGAGTCTCAGGAACACGGGAGGAGGTTCTCAGGAGGACAGAGGAGCTAGCGCTCTGTATCCTGGAGAGAAGACAGGTTACTCGGAACAAATACGCAGATAACTCGAAAATATAAATATTTAAATAATCACTAGGACACTCAGGTAGTGGCTTGTGGTGTTTTACCATCTAGGTCAACAACCAGGCATCAACTGACAGTCTGCCTGCAGCTTAAATACAGCTCCACTCCTCATCAGTCCTGATCTCCGCCAGCTGTGATCAATCAGCCTGGTCTCACTATCCAGCAAAGATGGTGCTCTGAGAAGAGAACTCACCCGACACAGAAAAAAACCACCATAACACAGACACAGAGCTCTGGACATGACAATCAGTTAGATAATCATTTTTAGACTTTTTCATATTGTTGATGTTTATCTTAATTGTAATTTGTTTCTGTAACTAATTTCTATTTTCTATTTCTCAAAGGGTTCCAGAAGATAACAGGGTTGATTTAAAAACAATTCTATACATTAGGTATGTACAAAAAGGAAAATTAGCCGTCACAATCATTTAAAACTTAAGGAACTTTTATTAAACTGTACATTACTAAAACATTCCTTGATGAATTTCATAACAGACTTTTAAATTAACATAATTTTGTGTTGAACCTTGAACATTTTATGAACCTTAAAATTAAAAATATACATAATCTCAAGAAATATTACAATCATTCTCTTTAAATATGTTGTTAATGAATCTCAGCTACAACGCCATGAAATTGTAAGTCATTATCTGTAAAACTGAGTTTTAACCACTTTTTATGTTTTCAGAATTTAATTAGCTGTGGCAGCCATCTTAATTTCGGTTATTCTGAAAGTTAAGCAGTCATGTGTTAATCCAACAAACATTTTCACAAGGTCAGTCAGTCAATGAATATCTATATATCCACTTTTGCTATTCAGGGTTGCAGGGAGCTGGTGCCTGTCTCCAGCAGTCACTGGGTAAGAAGCAGAGTTACATCTGGACAGGTCAACTTTCACAAGGTAATAATAACTCAAATTATTATTGTTTCATCAAATATCTGTTACCAAGTTTTACTATATAGTGCTTTTACATAACTAGGTTTAAACAGGTCATTTTTTCCATGATTCTACTACTTTTCTTGCTAGATTTTGCAGTTTAGAACATCTTCAACTGATCCCTTGGGTCAATGTGGGAGCATGGCATCCTAATCGTGTATAAAAGGGGTATTCATACACTGGGGTTGTGAGCTGAACTTTACTATCGGGGTGATTTCTAACAAATTTATTAAAACATATAAGTCTCCTTTAATTCATGTTAACAGTTTCTTAAAGAAACACTATTTAAGTCAAGTGGGACTGATGTTGCGGTCCAATCCTTCTGTGTTTGTGTCTCTTTCCTGTCTTCTCAAATCCCAGCTGGTCCAGGCACAAGGCTGCCCATTCTGGTTCTGGATCTGGTCCTACTGGAGGTTTCTTCCTATTAAATAAGAGTTGATGCCCATGGGGAACCAAAAAAAACATGCACTTCTTGTTCTGGATCATTCGATGAAATAATGGTTTTGATAGCAACAGAACATAGAATCTTTATTTTCACTGTACTGGAATAATATAATCTATATAGTATATTGTAAGTAACATGTATGATGCTATAAATCATTTAAAGTTTTGATAAAAACTGAGGATTTTAGGTTAAGAATAAAATTCATTGTTTGTCATAGATTTTGTAAATTAAATGTTAAAATAGTTTGAAATGATTATCGTTAAACAAACATTAAGGTCAAGAGATAAAGATCGCAAATTCTTTAACAAACTGAAAGACATTTTTTGGTGATGGTGTGATGACTTTTATTGTTCTGTAAACCACAGTTACTTCTGCCAAGTTTCTGTTTTGTTTGTTCTCAGGAAATTAAAAGTCAGAAAACAAAGACAGAAACAGGATCAACGGGTTCAACAAACTGACATGGAAATGTTTTTCATCTAAGAAAACACTTCAGTGGAAAACATTTAACAGGAAACATCACTTAACTATGAAACAGCTTATCAAACATTGATCTACAGTTAAAGCTAGAGATACAATGCTCATCTATCACAGATTTAGAAGAATTATAGTACAAACAAGCAGATTTAACAGATTTTGGACTGAAAGACTGGGATCACTGTACATTACTGAATGATTTTCTCTTCATGCTGGAATACATTGATTTATCCAGATTAGGCTCCAGAAATGCAAAGATTTTTGATTGATTGTGACTCAGGCTGTGTCAGGTCTGTTCTGCTTACAGATTCGTAGCCATGCCAACTGTCCCAAACTAGTTCCATTGTTCTACTTTTCATTTTCGTACCTTAATCTGTAGTTTGTAAAACGAGACCAATCTCCAGTGAAATGCGACCACATTGGTTGATTTTGCAATCTGTAAAAAGGACCCTATATTGTGTATGCGACCCTTAAGTCTAACTCTAACCTGAACTCTTCTGCTTACTAATGTGATACAACAACAAAATATTTTGCTTTACAGTGTGTGCATGCATATCTTTACATTTTAAAGCAAATCTTTATACTATAATGAGACATATTGCTGTACAATTTGTGTTTCTTCACATGAACGGAGACAAATCTTGCGCATGCATATTTGGCAGCTTCACTAGGAAAGGACTCACTTGAACCGTTGGTGGTTAGTCTCTGCTGGATCCCAGAAAACACTCACACATGTCATTTTTTGAAGCTGTCACAATCAACCTATATGGTTGTTTTAATTTGGAGACGTGTAGGTAAAACCCATGAGAATTGAGTTGCCTTTGTTTTGATCATCACTAGCAAAATTATTATTATTATTATTATGTATAAACATCATTAAGAAGCCTGTCCATGACCAAAACTTCCACATTACCTTCCTAAGTATTTTTACATCTTTCACTCTATGAAAGCGTTTGTATTGTTGTGACATAACTTTAATGTTTCATAGCGAGACAAAGCACAAGCAGTGTCTATGGTGTAGCAGAAAATTGTGCTCAAGTGGTTTAAGATTACAAATTTTTCAGATGACTTTGTCACATTTAAGACTGTACATGTACAACAGTGGTTAAGTGTAGAAATCAAAGAACTCTGTGTAAAATACAAAAGAAAAAATCACTTTAAAAAAGAAGCAAAAAAACACCCTTGTTTAAACACAAATGTTTAAATATTTGTATAAAGTTTATTTTTATTATTGTAATATTTATTATTGTGCAGTCTTTTATGCATGTATTGACACTAAACTGCCTTTGGAATGAATTTTCTTCTCAGTCAGTCTGGTGTTAGTCAGAAAACAAAGAGGAAATGATCTGAAGCTAACAGGTTTTTGTACAACCTGTCTGTTCAGTTTAAACCTATTTTCAAGCAAGATCAACAGATCTCACATGACATTGGTTAAATAGGTTCTTCACCTTTGATACTATGTGGTCACATAAAAATATTCAAAAATCACACAGGAATCATGTGGAGACCATATGATTCACATGTTAGTTGTATATTGAGCTTCTTCAGATCCAATACAGACCACTTTGTGCACAGTAAGATATGAATCATCACTGTCACTGTAAGTTGAGAAGGTTTCCAAGTCTTTTCAGTGTGACTGCCTGCAACCTTCTCATGTTCTGGTGATGTCTCCTGTTCAAAGAAACAAAAGAAAGTCATGAAATTTAATTATAATTTGAAGTGATTTGTGCATATCAAATGCACATTTCACAATCAGACATTCAGTTTTGGGACAGCTCTTTTGCGCCCTTTCTACTAGCAACGGCATGGTACGCAACGGGTCGGGTCAACATGGCCCAGAACGTGATGGTTGTGTTTCCACTACAATCTTGGGAATGTGGATGTGGGTGGGGGCATGGGCATGCTCAGCTTAGCAATTGGCTTAAAAGTTTCATGATGTCATTTGTAAATGACACGAGTAGTAAATGCACATGCACATTGAGAGCAGGAAATAATAATTTAGGACATCAAGTTATTTTTGGACTTTGTACTTGGACTGTGGCTCTTTCTGAAGAAAAACTCTGTGCATGACATGAGAGGTTGATCAGATTGCCATTCTGTGAAATCACTTCATTTGCACACTGCCAGGTCAATTAATAGCTACCATTATGTAGGTAGGCGTGTGAATGACATCACTTTGTACTGGACCAATCAGTCCATAGGTAGGTGTGTTGGGTCCCTTCGGTGCGCTTCAGACTGAGGCAGAGGTGGTCCAAAAAATAAATAAAAAAAAAAAAAGAGGAGTCTAGTCTACCCAAACAAAGGTAATGGAAATGCTCCAGAATGGGTCTGAATCTACCTGTTCTGTACCATACCGACCCTAGTGGAAAGAGACATTGGAGTGATCTCCATAGCTTTGAAGCGTTATCCCCAAAAAGTCAAAGATCCTCTGAGTTTGTTGAACCTGTTTCACATGTCAGGTTACTGTTCAGTTGGCTGCAGTCATCAGGTGTTTACAGTCACTCTGGAGCTCATAAGTAAGTAATGGTGCATATAGTAGATAACACTTTTTTGAGAGGTTACTTGTGGACTTTTACATCTTATTTTAATTTGCACGAGTATCACTATTTTAAAAAGGTTTTATGGTAGAACATCTACCAAAAAAGAACCTCAGTGCTCTGAATGACAACACCTCTGGATTCGACCCGGGACCGGGTCTGGGCAGAACAGTGACTCAGGACAACACATGCAGGTGAAAAAACATGGATGAAAAACAACTCCTCTTTGTCAGTCCTAAAACAGAAACTAATCCTCATAAAGCGCTCCTCATCTTCAGTCAAGGAACACCGAGATAATCATCTTCTTAAGTCAATAATAAAGAAACAGTAAACTCATGAATCAGGTGGGAACCAACAAACACTTAGTCCAGTGGTCTGGCCAGGTCAGAATCTAAAAATCCAAAATCACAGGCAAAGGTACAGACAGGGCACAAGCAAAAACTCAGGTCCAGAAACAAGCTGTGGTCAAGGCTCTATGAACAAATAGAAACTGTGAGAACAAGATACAAGGCACAGGAACTATGAACACTAGAATTACTTGGGACCAAGAGCTATGCATGAATCAAGCTAGCATGACCAAGAGACCATGGCTGTGTCCAAATTCAGGGTCTGCATACTTCGAAGGACCCAATCTACCTGGTCGACGTGGGCCACGTACTTCTTCGACCGGGTAGACTGGATGTTAACAGCTGTGAATTGGGACAGGTCTAGCCGTCAGATGAACTCCCGCCCCCGCAAATGTGCTGTCACCTAGCAACCGTGACGACTCTGGCCTGAACAGTTAGAACTGCTTAAAAATGTTTGAAGAAACGGTCTTTAGTTGGTTAATCCCACAATAAATATGTGGACTGTTATTTTATTTTTTTATTTTATGAGAAAAATAAGGCTCCTCTGCATTTTTATTATTTCATATTTACCTTGAATATTTGTTCATAGCTGAGAAAGTAATGTTGCAGGTTTATATATGTTTAACAAAAAGTTGTAAATATAGGTGTTAAAGTGAATTTGTGACAATTACTTTTTGATTTTACGCATTTATTTTTGATAATGTACAACATTTTCTTCTTTTTGGGCTGAATGGGGGGTCCATGTCTCAGCAGCTGAACACTTTACACCAGTAAAGAGGTGATCCATCTCAGCCCTGAGCTTTATAAAAACTGCTGTCTTTTCTTTTGGCCCCAAAAAATAGAAAACTCTGGTCGCAATAAAAAAAATGAACGGAGCTGCTTACGGGACCTGACATACGAGCCGAGACCGTAATACAAGCACTTTTACCATAACATTTTGTACTAAAATAACTTTAGAATATTTTATATAAATGACCAAAGCCCTAAATCTAACAGTTTTAAGCTTGTAAATCCAATCATCTCTGGGTGTAGCTCTCACTTCACTGTATGCCATTGCTCATAAAAAAAAAAAATCTCCCGTTTGACCTGCAATGCATGTTGGGATATGTCGACCGGCGAAGGATACACCGGACCCAGCCTTCAAATCGGGGAAAAAAAGGCTGGATTCGTCAGCCGCATTCGAAGGAGTCTTCGAATTGGGACAGGCCTAGTCGCTGCGCTGTGACATAACTGGCCGACGAATCCAGCCTTCAAAGTATGCAGACCCTGAATTTGGACACAGCCCATGTCAATCTGGCACTGAAACAAGCTAAGCCTCCGGCTTAAATAGTGCACAGATCTAAACAGGGACAGGTGACAGTAATCATGGTAATCAAGGAGACAACAAGGAGTCACTAGGTGGCATGAACATGAACCAATGAAAACACAAAAAGGCAATAAACAGGCCTGATCAGGGTGGCAGGATCAGGGATCATGACATGTAATGAGTGCTCTGGTTCTTTGAGCTAGTGTTTCCCAATCCTGTATGCCAGGACTAACTATCCTGCATGGTTTAGACGTTTTCCTTCTTCAACACACATAGTTTAAATTGATTCCATTACTTTTTCAGAATGCTGTTACATTGTCCAGAAGCCTTGAACTGAAGTCAGGTATGTTGAAGTAGGTACATGTACAGGCAGAAAAAGGTTGTAAGTTTCTATATGTGCCTTTGTCAGAATAATATGTTCTTAAAAAGGGTGGTTGGGGGGAGGTAGATGTAGACAGACCCATCCACAGATCTGTACGAGTACTGAAGACCCATAGCCATGCGTTGTGCAAATTGTGTGCTGGCCCCAGCAAAGAATGGCAGGACGTGGTCAGCAACAATACTCAGGTAGGCTGTGGTGTTGAAATGATGCTCAACTGGTACTAAGGGGCTCACTGGGTATTTTCCCTTTTTCAGACCATTCTCTGTAAACCCTAGAGATGGTTGTGTGTTAAAATTCCAGTAGCTCAGCAGTTTCTATAATACTCAGACCAGCCCGTCTGGCACCAACATGCATGCCACGTTCAAAGACACTTAAATCACCTTTCTTCCTTATTCTGATGCTGGTTTGAACAGCAGCAGATCGTCTTTACCATGTCTACATGCGTAAAACCATTGAGTAGCTGCTACATGATTGGCTGATTAGAAATTTGCATTAACAAGCACTTGGACAGGTGTGCCTGATAAAGTGGCCAGTGAATGTATGTAGCTCAGTTAGCCCAGTAACAAAGATGAGCATCCAAGATGGTCACTTAACCTACAAGTAGATAATTTTGGGAGTGAAAGAAACATATTGAATGTTATGTCAAGATGGTGAATTTGGTTTGGTTCAATCTGGATATTACCGATGCTTGTAGGAAAGATTGGTAAGTTATTCTGGAGGGCTGTAGTCACTGAAAGGTTGTAGTGTCTAAAGTTATGAATTAAAAATTATCCGGACATTGAAGCTGGTGCTAATTAAAAAAAAAAAATCACAGCCGCATGGACAAACATTACTGAAGGCAATGCATAAAGTACAGTATTTCCTTCTTGAAATGACAAAAAAAGCAGGCACTTACTGTAATTTGTAGCTGGATTAAGAGATGGCAAGAGATAAATTGTTTCTCCCTTATGAGACTGAACTAGGAGGAACAGAGCTAATGACAGTTTATCAACTAACATTTGAGGTAGTGTGAGAGAAAATTCAGGAATCCCCCTATAGAACAGAACTAGGAAGACAGATAATGACATGCAAAGTCCAATTTTATATGGCCAAGCCCAAAGGCTGGCTTTCAGCTCAGATGAGCCAATCATAACTCTATCCATCCCTGTGACCTTCCCATATTTTATGTCACCAAGTGAATTGGATAGCAGGTTTATAAAAAATTAAAACAGAAAGTTTTAAACCATTTTTTATTCATATCCATTCAAGATTCCAAAACAACATCAAATTATGAAATACCAAAACGTGAATATATATTAGGTACCAATGATTATAAGAGAACGTTTGACAGACAGTGTAACAAAAATAGTAATTGTGATTTTATGGTATAGCCCAAATAATAACTGGGATCTTCACAGAACTTAGACGTAAAACATGTTATGATGAATGCAACCATAATTTTGTTTGTGACAAATAAAAATAGAAATCCTAAATTCTCTAGTAACTTTCCAAAATTCTTTAAACAAAGGTAAAGCATGAGAATTTCAAAACATAAGAGTAAAACAACAAAGTCAACTGATAAAATATCTGGGTCCATCACAACCATTGGCAGAGATGTCTAGAACAAGACACCTTTAATACTAAGAAAAGCCTATTTTATGAATTGAACACATCCATAAAAACACAAAGAATAAAAGTTGTGTTACACCATTTGAAAATGTTTAAAAACAAAAATTTAATGGAAAAAACATACATACATACATACGTACATACAACAACACTTTGCACATCAATGGCTTATATGGATGAATTTTTGGTTCTTCACTTAAGTTATAAACAAAGCAGCAACAATTTAGAAGATCCGTAGTTCTTTAGTGTCTCAGCCTCAAGATGGCGCAGTAGCTCCATATAAGAATTGGGACTAGAGTCCAAGAGCGTTTCGGATCTTTTTTCTGTCTAAATTTTTGGAAAGGAACTAGGAATTAATTTTGTTCCAAACTGCTCTTCTCTCCATGTTAAATTGTTCCAGTATTTTCCTATTGGTCAACTTCAAATTTCTCTGTCTCCAACTTGTTTATGTCAAGGTTCAGGTCTATTTTACAATAGTTGGGATAGGAGGCAATATGTGAGGCAGGCAAGTCTGACACTCTTTGTCCATCACTTCTGGTTTTCCTCAAGGCTGTGTACTTTCTCCCCTGCTATTCTCACAGTACACCAACAACTGAACTTTAGGTTGAATCAATCAAACACTCACAAACAAAATTCTTATGAGAAGCATCTCAGGTGAAGATAGAACTGCCTACATGGAACTTCAGAATTAATCCAGCCCAACTAGACTCCGTCATCCTGGATTACTCGCCTGTAGAGACTGTGACTTCCTGCTGCCTTTTGGGAACCATCATTTCCAAGGACCTTACTCGGCTCACTGATCATAAAGCACTCACAAGGATTTACTTTCTTTGGCAGCTAAAAGAGCTCAACTTGTCAAAATTAGTGATGATGCATTCATATAAACAATGTCCTCACAACAACTAATGTACTATAAAAGACCCACAAGAGAACTCTCTCAGCAAACCAAATAATAATAATAATAAATTTAATTTCAAGCACCTTTCAAAGTTCTCAAGGTCACTTTACAAGAGCAAGAATAAAAAAACAGCAAGCAATACAGATAAAATACAAACAAATAAATAAACAACAGTTAAGATAAATAAGCGAGGGTAAAAGAGTGAATTACAATGGTTGCCTGACTAAGAATGGAAGGAGCATAGTTATAATGAATAAGCCAAACAGAACAAATGAGTTTTGAGCTGAGACTTAAACGTTGAGAAAGAGTTGATATTGCGGATATCAGGCGAGAGAGTGCTCCAGAGTTTTGGGGCTGAATGGCTGAAAGCTCTGGCTCCCATGGTACTGAGACAAATGCGGGGAACAGACAGGGAACGGGAGGATGATCGGAGCGAGCGAGTCGGAGTGACAATATGGAGGAGGTTAGAAAGATATGGGGGAGCGAGATTATGGAAGGCTTTAAAAGGTATGAAGAAGTATCTTGTAGTAAATTCTGTATGTAACCCCATGGGTTCCCAAGCATATTTCTATATGTGCTATTAGTTTTACCAATAATAATAACTATGCCAGATTATGGTTATTTCAGGTGTTTAAAAGCTCAAATATTAACTGATGAGAGTTAATGATGGGTTAGTGATAGAAGAACGATAAAATCTTTTTTTTTTTACATATGCTGAAGGAATAACGGAACTGTTAGTGAGTAATAGTAATTGTTACTATATGGGGTTTTGTTGCTTTAAGACGAAGATGTTTATGTAGTTTGTCTGTGATGCACAGCTCAACACCAGGTGTGTAAAGGGATATCACTATGTATATGCTTGCTCTGCACCAAGACAGTTATTATTGGAGGATATTAGCGGTCAGTTAGGATGGCCCACTCTGAATTTTATTCTGCTATTGTTGACTAACACTCTGGTAACCAGCGGGTTCTTTTTTCTACTATCAACACTCTCCTGTCACCTCATGTCCCTCTTGCTAATCCCTCCGATGAGCTCCGTAACAAATTTTTACATCATTTCTTCTCCAAAGTCTCCAGTATACGTGCTCAAATCCTGCCCAGCTCCCAGTTATCGCTGCCTCCTTCTCCTCCCTCGCATTTCTTTGAGTGTTTTTCTCCAATTTCCCTTCCCCTTCTTTTAACTATAGTGGCTGGCATGAGGCCTTCGGGCTCACCTAATGACTTTATTCCCGCTCGGCACCTAAAGGAAGTTTTTCCTGTGGTGGCTCAATTGATCCTTGAGATCATAAATGCGTCCTTGATGATGGGTAGCATTCCCCAGGTTTTTAAACATGCGGTTGTCCAGCCGGTCCTGAAAAAGCAGGGCCTGGACGCCAATGATATAAGTAATTTCCGTCCCATCTCCAAGCTCACATTTTTGTCCAAATTTTTAGAGAAGGTGGTTTTTAGCCAGATCTCTGACTACCTTGATCATTTTAATGTCTTAGACCTGTTTCAGTCTGGCTTTCACTTCCTTCAACGTACAGAGTCGGCACTACTTAGAGCTTTTACATTATATTTTACTTGCCTCTGATTCCGACTCTTATGTCCTGGTGGTACTTCTGGATCTATCAGCCTCTTCTGACACGGTTGATCATGATATTGTTGGCATCCGAGGAACAGCTCTCCAGTTGTTTCGCTCGTACTTTCAGGCCAGAAGTTTTAATGTTGCATTAGGAAATTGTGCCTCTGCTGTGTCGCCTCTTGCCTGTGGAGTTCCCCAAGGTTCGATTTTGGGTCCACTTCTTTTTAACTTGTATGTTTTACCACTGGCAGGCATTTTAAAGAAATTTCATGTGAATTACCACTTTTATGCAGATGACTGCCAGCTATATGTGGCCCTAAAATCAACTGACCCAGTGCAACACCTTTCTGATTGTATGTCTGAGATTAAGACTTGCCTCTCTGCTAATTTTCTCCACTTAAATGAGTCAAAATTGGAAGCTATACTGTTTTCCCCTTGTTCTTCTGCAGCTGTAGTCCCGAGTCTGCCCCCATACATGTCGGCTTTACTGAAACTGAACATCAAAAATCTTGGGCTCATCTTTGATTCTGACCTCAGATTTGATGTCCAGATTAATCAGGTTGTTAGATCCTGTTTTTTCCACCTCTGTAGGCTGGCCAAGCTAAAAATCCTTTCTGAGGAGAAAAGATCTTCACTCAGTAATCCATGCGTTTGTGACATCACGCCTTGATTATGCTAACTCTCTGTTATATGGTGCTCCTTCATCCGCAATAGTTCGTCTCCAGTTAGTACAAAATGCTACAGCACAATTTTTAACTGGGACTACTTTGAAGCAACATATCACCCCTGTACTGGCTAATCTGCACTGGCTGCCAATCCGCTATTGGATTAAATTTAAGATCCTTTTATTTGCTGTTAAATCTTTGCACGTGCTAGGGCCACCTTACTTGGTGCAGTTTCTCTGTCCCTATGTCCCGAGGCGTTCCCTGAGATCCTCTGAGCAGCACCTGCTGCAGGTTTGTCCAGCCTGCTATAAGGCCCGCGGTGAGCGGGCGTTCTCAGTTTGCACCCCTAGCTTATGGAACCAGCTCCCCCTGACGGTCAGACTCGCCCCATCTCTTAGTATTTTTAAAATCCGTTTAAAGACTTACTTTTATTCTCAGGCTTTTAACTCTGTTGGGGCAGTCTAACCCCTTGCTGACCTTATTTTATTGTTTTTATGTTTGTTTTTATAGGATGTTTATTTTTATCTCTGTATTTGTTGTTTTTATTTGTGTACAGCACTTTGGTCTGCGTCACTGCAGTTTTTAAATGTGCTTTATAAATAAATTGATGATGATGATGATAATAATAATACATTTAATTTAAAAGCGCCTTTCAAAACACCCAAGGACACTGTACAGAGGAATAAAAACATTAAAAACTCTTAAAAAACCATAGAAAAGGGAGAAATACACAGAAAATAATAATAACAAACAAAACAGAGGACAACAGTGAAATGACTAGGTGGTATAGGACTGTCTGAACAAGTGCGTTTTGAGTTTGGATTTGAAGAGTGGGAGAGAGTCTATGACACGTAGGTCAGGGGGGAGGGAGTTCCAGAGATGGGGAGCAGAGCGGCTGAATGCTCTACTCCCCATGGTGACAAGGCGGGCAGGGGGGACGGAAAGCTGGAGAGAGGTGGAGGAGCGGAGTGAGCGAACAGGAATAGAAATGTGTAGGAGATCAGATATGTACGGTGGGGCCAGATTGTGAAGTGCTTTAAAAGTGATGAGAAGTATTTTGTAGTTAATTCTTTGTTTTATGGGAAGCCAGTGAAGTTGTTGCAGGATGGGGGTGATGTGGTGAGTGGAGGGGATCCGGGTGATGATACGAGCTGCAGAGTTTTGAAGGAGCTGCAATTTCTGGAGGGATTTGTTGGGGAGACCAAAAAGAAGTGAGTGGCAATAGTCTAACGAGGCTGTGGACGAGGATGGCAGTGGAATCGGGGGTGAGAGAGGGGCGGAGACGGGAAATGTTTCGTAGATGAAAGTATGCTGACCGGGTGATATTATTAATTTGGGAGTGGAAGGAGAGTGTGCTATCGAGGACGACACCCAGACTCTTTACTTGAGAGGAGGGAAGGATAGTTGAGTTGTTGATACAAATGGAAAAACTGTTGGATTTGGAGAGAGTGTGGGGCGTGCCTACCAGGAGGACTTCTGTTTTAGAACTGTTGAGTTTTAGGAAATTGGAAGAAAACCAAGAATGAATTTCTTGAAGACAGAGGGTAAGGGCGGTTGGTGGGAGTGAGGAGGATGGTTTGGTAGAGACGTAGAGCTGGGTGTCGTCTGAAAATATCGGCACCAAAGCTCTACATGAAGCAGTTAAGGCAGGTCAGAAATGTTGTTAGATTTGTTACTATGCACTTTTTGGGGGGAAAAAAGTCCCAAAGAGGGTCTGAAAAGTCATTAGAAATACTTTCAAAGTTGCTAAATTGGCAGCCCTGTGGCATATTCTGACAATAAGAGTGCAATAGTAGTGGATGTGCAATAACACTTTGATTGTAGTAAGGCAAAAAAGCAATCACACAGGGAAGGCATCAAGGCACGTCTCATGTATCCTTGGTATGTTAGTTAAACAGCAGGCAAACCGAGTACAGATGCCTCGGTAGCACATGAAAATTGGAACGCGCCTTGGTGGGTCCTGATGACGTATCTCCTAGGCAACCTGGGCGGGACCAAGGCATCAAGGCAAGGTTACTTGACATTGAGTAACACCCCATGTTTCCTCACTTCCTATTTACTTCCTGTGTCGTCAGTCTACCTCAGTGTTTCCTCCTCAGCTTGGGTTTTTCCATTCAGGTGCTTTGAGTTCTTTTAATTAGGTTCAGTCTGTACATAAGTGAGTTTTCTTCAGTTCTTCTTCGTTTGGGGATTGTGTTAGCTGTGTTAAGTTAAATGTGTTCTGTCCATTCTAATGTGTTGGATTACATTTGGGTCCGCTGGTAAAACATACAAATCCTGACAGTTCCAACCAGACTCTTTAAAGAGGTTTTCCCATTGATTAACACATGGATATTGGACATGATCAATAAGTCTATAATGAATAGATACGTGCCTAAGGCCTTTAAGGTTGCTGTAAACCTTTACTTAAGAAACCTGATCTTGATCCAGGATCTCCAGGTAATTATCGACCTATACCCTTTATCTCAAAAAGTCTCAATGATATGTCTTTATGTATTTGGATGATCTGATAGTGTTTGGGCTAACACTGGAGGAGCATGAGGAAAGGTTGCTTAAGGTTCTCAATCGGCTCCAGGACGTTGGGCTGAAGATCTCAATTGACAAATGTCAGTTCAGACAAAAGTTAAATACATCGCCCATATTGTCTCAGCAGATGGTTGAAGCTGTCACTAACTGGCCCAGACCCCACAACCTAAAAGCCCTCCAATCCTTCCTCAGCTTTTGTGGGTACTATCGTCGATTTACTACTATTGCTACTCGTCTGTTGTCCCACCACCAACAGTTATCACTATAGGTTATGCTCCCACGCATAATGGGAAAAGTCCAAAAAGGACTCAAAAGAAGACTTACCTGGATGAGAGAGAACTCTTTTGTTACAGATGGGATGAGTCCTGCACCAAGGCAATTGGAAAAAATATAAAACATTGCCTTACAAATGCCCAAGTATTGGCTTTTACTGACCCAAATAAGCCCTATGTATTGCATGTGTATGCAAGTCTTAGTGGACTTGAAGCAGTTCTCTACCAGAACCTTTTGGAAGGACTAAGACCTGTGGCATATGCAAGTCGTAAACTTAGCCCCTCTGAAAAAAACTATCCTGTCCACCAGTTAGAGTTTCTCTTTCTCAAATGGGCAATGTCATGTCCAGTGTTTTGCGACTGTGTGTTTTGTGTGTTGGGTGAGTTCTCTTCTCAGAGTAAGATCTATGCTGGAGAGTTGGTGCAGGCGGATTGACACGAGCTGGCGGAGATCAGACTGATGAGTAGCAGGAGCGCTTATAAGCTGCAGGCAGACCTTCACTCTTCGCCTGGTTGTTGACCAAACTGGTAACAAAACCATAAGCCATCACCCGAGTTTCCAAGTGTTAACTTTGCTTAAGGTATTATTTAAGGAGTATTTTCTATGTTCCGAGTAACCTGTCTTCTCTCCAGGATTCCATCAAGCATTCCTGCTCCTCGAGTCCTCATGAGAATCTCCTTCTGAGTCTCTGTTCCCGAGTCATCCCTGTGATCTCTTGTGGACCTCCTCCTGTGTCTCCACCGTGAACTTCATGAGCTTGCCGCCTGCCTGCCCACTCTCTAGTATCTCACCTGACACACCCCCTGGACCCTGGACTTCATCTCCCTGCACAGTCGCTACACTGGACCTTCCTCTTCCTTGTGCTCCTCCTTGTCATCTCTCCAGTGAATATCCTTATCTCCCTTGCATTTCCGTGACGGTGTTCAATATACAGTGACTAATTTTTCATCTCCTCTCCAGTACCGGACCCTCCCAAGACAGCTGCACTTGCACATTCATACTGTATATTTGTACAATAAACTGTTCACTTTTGCACCTGAGCTTGTGTCCGTCTATGAGTTCTGCAATTGGGTCAAACCGCTTTTTGAGAGCACATGACAGGAAATAGTGGAAAAATTCCACGATTATTTATATGGTGCACGGTTTACAGTCCACACTGACAATAATCCGTTAACATACCATGGGAAAACTCAATGCAACCGGACATCGGTGGCTGTCGGACCTGTCAGTTTATGACTTTGACCTCCTCTACAGACCTGGACGGAACAACACTGATGCAGATCTGTTGTCTAGGATGGAGCCTGGAGAAGACCTTGAGTGGCAGAACATCTCACAGTCTGGGGTTGAGTCAATCTGTCAACATGTTAGTTCCCTTGACTCTCCTGATGAATCTCCTAAATATGTGGAACAACTTTGAGCTCTCCCTGAATGTATCGCAAAAGTGTGTTACCCAACACGTATGCAGCTGAACACGCTAACTCAAATGTCTAGATCAGAACTAATAGCAGCCCAAAGTCAAGATGCTGTGCTAAAGGTCACAATGCAGGCGACGAAATCAGGTAAATGGTCTGGGGATACAAAGTCCAATCCTGAAATGCTGGCCATGAAAAGATACATTGCTAAGCTGGTCATGAAAGATGGACTTCTTCATTGTACTAGTCAAACTGGAAAGCAAACAAATCAACTTTTACTGCCAGCTAAATTGTTGTCCTCAAATTCTTACACGACAACATTGGCCACCTAGGAGTGGACCACAGACATGCTCCAAAGTAGTTTCTTTTGGCCTAAAATGGCCACAGATGTGGAGCAATACAGAAAGAACTGTGGAGAGTGTGTACTGAGAAAAGCCCCATGTCAAAGAGCTACACCCCTGAACCAGATTGTCAGTTCCGGACCAATGGACTTAGTATGCATTGACTTTCTCTCAATGGAACCGGGCTCAAAAGAAATAAGCAATGTGTTCCCTGTACAAGATATGCTCAGGCATTCCCTACTAAAAAACAAACTGCTCTTACCGTTGCCAAGACCTTTGTGGAAAAGTATTTCATTCATTATGCTTTGCCCTCGTGCATCCACTCAGATCAAAGGAGATACTTTGAGTCACTTCTCATTAGAGTCCCCATAGATAGGCTATTGGGGATACACAAGTCTCAAACAACTCCGTACCATCCCCAGGGTGACCCACAGCCTGAAAGGTTTAACCATACTTTACTGACAATGCTCAGCACTCTGAGTCAAGAGAAAAAAACATCAGTGGAGTAAAAAATGTCCCTCACCTTGTGCATGCTTACAAATTAAGTGTGACTCCACTGGATACCCACCCTACTTCTTAATGTTTGGAAGAGAAGCCAAACTTCCCATTGATCTCTGCTTTAGTACCTGCCCTGACAGCAACAAAGAAGCTCAGCCCTTAGCCTATGTCACAAAGCTAAGAGAAGATGCTATTCAATTTGCAAGAGCATCTTGAAGCATTCTTGAAAAATGTAGGCAATTTTCTCCCAACTGCCGGACCATAGAGTTCTTATGTTTTTCATAGGAGTGCCCTGAAACCGTTCTCTGGTCTACTTATGGCTTTAAGGCTCTCCTGTGTGTGACTCACTGCAATTTTAAGTCATTGTTTTGAAGATTCTATGGTTTTTGACACATTTTGACTGGGTATTTGCAATGAGAGGTCCAAAATTTGAAACCAAACCAGGATCTTTCTGCATGGAGTTCACATGTTCTCCCTGTGCTTGTGTGTGCTTCTCTGTGGACTCCAGCTTCCAAAAATACACTTGAGATTAATTGGCAGCTCTAAATTGTCTGTCAGGAATGCGGGCATGTCCAATTTGGAGACAAACTTATCTATTGGAAGCACGGGTGGCTGAACTGGAACAATATTCCAGAATGAATTACATCATTATGACTGGTCTGGAAACCAAGCACAGGTTATATGCAAGGGTTACAGCAGGCATAAAAGGTGAACCACCTCAGCTAAGTTATATCTTTCTTTGGTAGCAGGAATATTACATTGGAGAGTAAGGAGATAGAAGCATGTCATCTTCCAGGGAAAGATACAAATCAAAGACCTGCTATAATTATTCGCTTTGTGAACTTGAAGAAAAAGAAGGAACTACTTCAACAGGGGTGGAAGTTAAAAGGAACAAATGTATATATGAATGATCATCTCATAAAGAAAAACACAGACATTGCAAGACAGGCAAGAATTTTAAAAAAGCAAAAAAAGATTCAAGCAACTTGGACATCAGACTGTAAAGTATTCATAAAACTGAATGGGACTCCAGAACAGGCAAAAAATCTAGTGATCAGGGAGATTTCAGAGCTTGATAAATATTAGTCATGTCCTATGATGGAACAGTATGAACAACATCATGTTATTTGTCAAAATTCAACTAAATCATATGGCCAATAGTTCACCAATTATATCACCTACTGAGACAGATCATTTTTTGTCACATTTGAGAGGTTTTATGTTGGACCCAGGTGCAGTGAGTGTGAAAAAACAGTAACTAAAATGTCTTACAGATAACTAAAAGTTTAATAGAAACCAAAAGGCTGACGTGGCAGCAAAACAAACACTTACAGTCTGATGCTAAGACGATGAGATGAGTCCAGAGAAAAATAACAAAAAAATCCAATGGGAAAAACACAATCCATACCAGGTGCGAACACAGAACCAAATACCAGAGCTACACGAAGACGGGGAACGGTCGTGACGAGACACGACGGGAAAGCAAAACCACAAAGAGCTCTCCAGACAGCGCGGCAGACGGCCAGCGCAAGGAGACGCTCAGGACCTGGAGAAAGGCTCCAGGGACGGGGACATGGTAGACGAGGTGCAGGACATGAGGACTAGGAATACATACCGCAAGGACAGACTACGGCTTGGGACATACTAAAGTTTGCAACAACAACCTGACACTGACAGACAAGCACATGAGCCTTAAATACAAACACCAAACTGATTACAAACACAGAACACTGGGAGTGAGACACAGGAGCTAATCAATAAACAAGGCACACCTGGGGAGAACATAGGATGAACAAAGGAAATGACGAAACACAATCAAGGGACCTACACTACAGGGAAAACAGGAAATGAAAAATGATACCAGAATAAAAGCAAAACCGGAAACTACATGACCAGGGAAAATAAAAGCATAAAATAACTCAGACACAGGAGGAGAACTGAACAACAGACACAGCTATACTAAACATAAGACACAGATGACAGAGGGACAGAAAACAAAATAACAGATAACTAGAAAACTCAAAGCTACAGAATAAAGTAAACAAACAACCAAAACCCCAAGACCTGACATTTTTTTTCTGTTTGATATCGGTGAGGGCGCTCACTTTCTTGTCTACTCCCGCCCCCCCCTTTTGTTCCCTGCTTTTTGCACTTCTGAGTCTCCCTTCCGTGAATTCTTTGAACCCCTGAGGAAAACGCTGACGGGATACTTGACTCCCTTCTCCTGCCCCCTGCCCACTCCAGACACCCAGCTGGGATGTGTTGCTCAGCGACAGTGTTTACTGATAGATAATGGAAAACATATAATTATACACGTTCATGCCTGACACCAACTTTGAAGAAATCTCCTGCATGACCTGTGGGCAGCAGTCACACAGGCCCTGTTATCTGACCTGCTACTGTTCTCAGACTTACACATTCCCCCTCAGAACACTTTGTTTTTCTTAATCCAAGGTAACTGCGAGGCGCCAGCCATGACTGGCTCGACTGATTTGGGAGTGATGATTCATGTTATCTGTTATTGCTGTTTCTAAGTGAATAAAGACACTGAGCTGAAGAGGGACCAGCAGAGTTGTCAGGGCTGTCTCGCAGAGATGATGCGAGCACTGATTCTCTCCTCGGCTGAGTTTTGGACCAAACTTCTTGAGTGATCGTATTTCTTATATTTATAATAATGGAAGGTTTTGATAGAATAAGGAAAAAACCTAACATTTACATTACTACTGCTACTACTACTACTACTGTCATTTAGCAGACGCTTTTATCCAAAGCGACTTACATTGAGAGAACATACAAGCAAGAAATCAAAGAGAAGGAAACAATATAAGGAGGCGGACTGTTTGGAGTCCAGTTTAATTCCGACGCTGATACATCAAGTGTATCAAAGCCACACCACACATTGCATTCACGCCCCTGAAATGTCCTCACCGTGTTACGTCATATCTGTTACCGGCTGAGGTTTTTTTTTCAATCTCAAACAGTGCCACAAGAGGGCACTGCGTGAGAGGATTTTTTTTTTCTCCTGTTTATCCTAATGTGGTCACTGTGCTTTCTGGTTCCCATATATAAGTTTATATGTATACATATACTGTACAGACCAAAGGTTTGGACACACCTTCTCATTCAAAGAGTTTTCTTTATTTTCATGACTATGAAAATTGTAGATTCACACTGAAGGCATCAAAACTATGAATTAACACATGTGGAATTATATAGTCTCAAGGCATGGGGGATCAAAAGCTGTTCAGGAACTCTACAGATTCCTTTTGGTTTGGGCGTGGCATAACTTCAAAGTTTGACTTCTCGCCAAAAACAGAAAAATGCTAATAACTTGCTCAAAAATGACAACATCTTCACCAAAATGGTTGTGGATGATGGTAGTGGGTTCATGGTCAAAGCTATAGTGTCATATTTTGAAAATATTTTACCCCCAGCCCACTGGGAGCCAGAAGTGTCGAGTTTTAGGGGGTGTGTCTTTGGCATTCCTGACCCAATCAACTTCAAAATGGTGTCAGACAGCAGAAAACAAGTTGTTCTAACATTTTATGACGAAAGAAATTTGGTACGTCAAGGGGCATGGTCGCCATCGTGCGGCAAAGTTCGATGTTGAAAAAATCAACAATTTAGCTAGTAATTCCACAGTTTTGGTCCGATCATCACAAAACTTCATAGGATGGATTGTGGTCGGGTCCTGAACCAATCTGAGTTTATAAATCTGGGGGTCGTGGCTTGTGCCCCCCTGTGGACGCATAAATAAATATAGCCCCGCCCACTGCTTTCACTTAGGATTCTGAAATTTGATACACAGATGGACCACATCAGGACCTACAAAAAAGCCTCTTGGACCCATATCTGGAGCCGAACCAGAAGTCAGCCAACTGAACATTTAGCCATTTTACATGTCTTGCATTTGACTTAACACCTCCTACAGATTTTGCACCAAACTTGGTCAGTATGTTCTTTAGGCTTTGGGGAACAAAAGTTGTTAAAGAACTTTACAGATTCTCCTTAGTTTGGGCGTGACTTAACCTCAATCCAAAAAAATCTAAAAAATCAAACTCTTATAACTACCAGAATATTTCTCAGCTCTAAATGAAAATGTACATGGATGATCACAGTGGGGTCCTGAACGAAACTAGGCATTGAAATTTTGGGATAACTTTAGTTCCGCCCACTAAGAACCGGAAGTGTCACATTTTACTCTTTGGGATCATACTCTGGCCTCCATCAACAAATCTACAACGACCAGGCTCAGGAAACAGCCAATGAGTAGATTTAACATGGTTTAAAATTTTAGGGCTCTGGCATTTAAGGCGTCGCCACAGCGCCACTTCAAAGTTTGATGTCTCGCTATCAACACATTTCTTGCTGTAAAATCAACATGCATTATCAGATCAGGACAAAACTACATAGGATGAATCTTTGTAAAGACCTTTACAAACCTGAGTAGAAAAATCATGTGGCCATGGCAAATTGCATCAATAGCGCCCCCTTTCTCCCCATTTTTGGCTTTTAAATTGCAAGCCCCGTCCACTGCTTTAATTGACTAGTCATGAAATTTGGTATACTCATGTATTCTCTCAGGGCCTACAAAAAAGTCTCTTGGACCCATGTCCTAACTATCACAGGAAGTCGGCCATCTTGAAAAAACTGTCTATTTTTGGATATTTCACATCTGTGAGATTTCAACCATCTACTCCAACGTACTTTCATGGATCACCATCAAACCTTGTCAGGTGAGTCTTAAGGCATGTGGGATTAGGTCAATAAAACATTTTTTTTTCCATCTTAAGAATTGTGGGCATGGCTTCACATTAAACTTTGCCTTTAAACCAAGCAAAAAAAAGCAGTTAACTCCCTGATAATTTCACAGATTGCTACCAAAATGCATATGGAGGATCACAGTGACTTCCTAAACAAAACTAAATACTCATATTTTGTCATAACTTTAGCCCTGCCCTCACATAACCAGAAGTTTCCATTTTTACTCTTTTAGGTCATACTCAGGCCTTCTTTAAAATATATGCTTGAAACTGATTCAAATTACAGCCATTCACATGTTCTAACACCGTACAAAAAATCAGCTCTCTAAGTTTTAAGACATGCCCATAGCAGTACATAAAGTATTAATGTTTCACCAACAACATGGAAAAATTACAAGTAGTAGTGTATCAGCGGATTTGTTGTTCAGTTACTGTGTTGTGAGGAGGATTCCAAGGATTTTCCATGATGTTTTTTATTTGTTCTTTCAAACTTTTTTTCAATAATCATCTCTCAAGACTCCAGATCAGTCCCCAGAACATAATCAGTCTTCTTTATCAGTTTATTTCACCTGTTAATTTTCTCTGATCTTCTTCACAAAAACAATGACTGAACATGTAATGACACTATCTAAGCCAGACTAATAAAACATTTTCAAAATCGTGCTGCACACATGGAAGGACATAAGCCTCCTGAATAAATAGTCTGCACTATTCTTTTTTGAAAACAGTATCCCTGTTGAGTCTCCTGTTCAGTCTGTGGTCCAGGTCAACACTGTCGTATTTATCCTCCACTGTCTGCTCGTCTTGTCTCATGATGGAAAAACAGGCTGAATTGTTTTAATTGAGCTTCAGTTGTGTTACATCATATATGACGCTCTAAAAAATAGAATAAAGTCATCCTTTGTTCCACTGGAGCAGAGTTTTTCTGACTCTTCAGGGAGGGAGAGCGCATAAGGGGAAATGCTCTGGTGAGGTGACGGCCACAGCCAGAGCGGCGCCTAAGTGCGCGGGCCTCTTTGTTGTTTCAATTGAAAATGTCTAATGCTGTTGGTCTTTTGAGTTATTTTGGTGGTGAGATGTTGATTTAAGGGTTTTGGTTAGGTGTAGAGGCTCATACGTTTATACTTCTGCCTACCCCTTTTCAAGCAGGTCGGGGGATGTAAATAGATTCATGTAATTATGTTGATGATGGTAAAAATGCTTGAAACAAACAAACAAATAAATAAATAAAGTATAAGTGTCTGCCTTTCAAAATCTTCAAAATTTTCAGTGTTAATCATAATATGTCCTTGAAAATTTGTGGAAAAGTTTGTAATTAATTAATTAATGCTTAAAATACTCAAGATGGCAGTAACAAGCCAATTCATACCATGTTCACAAAATAAGCCTCTTTTTTCACAACAAAAAGTGCTGGTTGCCCACAATGGAGGAACCGCACCACTCTTTAAAAGACAGAGCCTATGTCTGACTATTAAGCCAAAAATTGTAAATACCTGCTTCTCTATTTATTTATAACTATAATCCACAACTGGTAGCATATTTACAAGTTTTTTTGCACATAAATATGCAATGATACAGTTTCCTCAATATAACATAAATGGCAGTATAGTTCCTGCTAAAAAAACATATTTTAAAATACAGTATATACAGTATTTAATGTTGCCATTTAGATCAAATCTAGCCTTATGTTTACGTTCCTTTGATAAGTATTGATTTATAAACACAAAAAGACTACAATTACAGTCCAACAATGCAATGACAGCTCCAGAAAATACTGTTTAAATCATCAAAATATATTCAAGAAACAATACTGAACCACTATGTTACCATAAACTGATGAGTCTTTACCCCTTCGGTAATCAGTTGTTGTCAAACATCTCTGTGGAAAACAAATAAACAGGAATGCTAATACTGACTATTTTTAGCCTGGAAATTAACACCCTGAGCACAGGTTTAGATTCATGTGCACCCAGTTTAACTTTACTTAATCAGTTACTGTTCATGCCTCAGAATATGAATGACTTTTTTCACTCAAGAAAAAACATATTGCAAACAGAATTTAAAATGGATCAATACACTGTAATATCACAATGACTGAGGTTGTGCACTGCAACCTAATGTGAAAAAACAGAGATTTATGCCAACATTTTGAGCAAATCTGATACATGGAACTGGTGCAAGACAGCTCAATTTCTCTTTAAGTCTGTTTTTTTAATTTAACTTATCTATTTTTAATTTGTGTTTCGTGAGGTGACATATCCATTTTGCATCTCTCAACCTAACACTGGCGGAGCAGGAGGTCTGGCCTCGTGTGCGCATACTGTGAACTCGCACATGCCAGCTTTACTCCGAGGTCTCCCTTGGTCGACCGTTTGATGAGTGACAGAGGAAAACAGTAAAAGGTAAAGGTTTCAGGTGTGGATGTGGTGCAGGCTGGTGCCACAGCAATAAACACTAAACCACAAACTGTTCTCTCTGTTTTTCAATTCAGTATGAAGAAAGAGGAAGCAACGTTAAAACGAGCTGCTGCGAAGAAGTTTCTCTGGAAACAGAAGCCAGTTTTTTTTTAATCCAGGTCCAGGATCCCCAGAAAAATCAACAATATAATTAAGTTTTACTAAACAGTTTTTTGATGGGGTTAAAAGCCTTAGGAGACAGCTACAATATCAACCACACATTTCTTGACATGGTGCCAGTATTCAAGCTGTGGACTGGGTCCAGATGGAATTTACTGGTTAATCCGGATCAGACCCAGCGGACTTTGAGAATGGCTTTTTTAACTGTTGTCGTAACTTCCTCAGTTGATTTATAGGTCTAACACAAAATTCCAAGTTATCTGTTTTGAATCTGTTAACTTTTAATCAAATATATTTACTAACACATTTTGGCCTAAAGAAAAAGGGAGGCACCTCGCTTACAAGTGTTGCTGGAGTATATTTATATTTTTAGATCGATTCCCTCTCCATGCACCCTGGAAGTAGCTGCGTTTACTATTTTTTTTTTCTAAATCCATACTGGTTCTCACTAAAACATTTTTTTCAGAGTAGGCCTAATGTACTTTTTGTCCAAAGAATTTTACAAGCTACTTTAGATAAAGAAAAAAAGTGACGGTAGGCTACTATGACTAGGCTACTGTCGAACTCCTTACCCTTAAACAACACGTCTTAAATTATAAAATGGCAACAAATGTGTTTGTAATGTTTGTTCAGCATTTTATTCATGTTCTTTGGTAGCTGCGCATGTTAGAATAAATTAGAGTTTTCACGCTGCATGGGGAGTTGAACCGATAGCCTACTTACGAATTTTCTCGTGTTGTTACAAAACATTTTTATTTGAAACTCTGACAAACTGTGAACTGTATTTTATTTAAACCGTTTTCAGATTTTAGAGTCAGTCTTTCATTCTTTCTGCTCATTTTCTTTTTTCATCTGATGTTAAAAATCATTAAAAAATATTTAATGTTTTTAATCTAACAATTGAACTTGAGTTTTTATTAATCTAAAGCTATCAGTTTGAGTTGTGTTGTGTTCCTACTATATTAAAATGGATTTTTGGCAACATTAAATGTTTTACCGAAAGAAACAAAGTTTCGAACTGCGGACTAATGGAATAAAGATCTTTACGTTAAGTTACCCCATTTTAGATGAAACATCACTGCTGTGAAAACAAAATTATTCGATTTTTGGAGTCTCTCGTGTCTCTCATAACTCTAAAAAACGAGTTTCTAAAATCTTTTTGACTTTAATCCTTATATCTTCCACTGCGCTCCAACTCTTCATCGGGGCGCAAATGACGCGCGTTCCAAACGCATACACTCCACAGTAAAACAGAGTTTGAAGTTAAACTGGTGCCATGTAACTTGTATAAAAAGATAGAACAACATAAAGAAAGCTTGCATATAATTATCAAGTAAGGATATGAAATATTGGCTTATTAAAAACATTTGGGGGGGTCAAGGATTAGAGCTGATCGTAGAAGAACAAATAAACACACAGATGAAGTAAGTTTTTTATGACATCAAACAGTGTTAAATCTTCACTTACCAGCAGCTCATGTTGCTCCTTGATAAAGTTAATCCTGATATTAAAGTGACGGAGTGTCGCTCTGTAAGTCCGCAGCATCTAGTGGAACAACCACATTCAGTCTGAAGCAACGAGGTTCCACGTCACCATCAGCTGGTGAGAGAGAAAGAAACAGGTAACAGCTGCTGACAGCCCTGGTTAGTTATTCTGTTTATAACAATATTATATAAAATTAAAGCAACCAGAACCTGATTGAAGGAAAATAATAATAATAATTTTAGAAAACTTTACTAAAAACATCTGATACATCACATAGTTACTGGGCAGGTGTTTCATCAGCTGGAAGCTCGACCCCTCTACATTCTTGAATATAGTCCAGCTCAGGAGGAGAACATATATAAATGAGACTCAGAGATTCAGAATCTGCTCCTTGTTTCTACCTGATCAACATCAACTTCTACCAACTGATTCCACTTCAGTGAAGAAGAAGAAACTTCCCAGTCAGAAAGGTAAGAGGAAATCTGTCCAGACAGATTAAAACCTCTGGAATATAAAAACAAAGGTGTGATTAAAAGGGAAAACAGCTGATCAATAACTTTAACTGTGAGATTTAATAAGAAACAGCAAGAAAAAGTTTGAGTATTTTATTGGGAATTTAAACAAACTATAGCAAATACTGAAGCATTTATTGCCAAAAACATTTAACAATTTAGTTGCAAACTATAGAATCCAAAATGGGCCTGATGGTTTTAGTTAACATTTCAAAACAGTATCACAACTTTAAATAGAAAAAAGTTCACAACAGAATTAGATAAACCTACAAGACTGACACTATGAAATGTCAGTTTCTATAAAAATAATGAAGGGAGGTAGTTTTTTTAAAGCAATATAAGAGAAAAAAGCAGGTAAAGGCCAAAGAAAAACATTGAAAAACCTGCAAAAAAGAAGAATAAAAGTGAAACACTGTGTGTTGGTCATTTTAAAAAAGAAAATATGGATATATTTTTTACCTGAAGCAATTAAAGACCATTGTGTATGCTTAAAAGACAAAACAGTCCTAATTTAAATCAGACATTGACCTCCAAAAATAATGTTTGTAATGTTCTTGTTTCTTATCAGAACTTGAATGCGCATATTACATACTTAAAGTAAAGTTCGCTAATGAAATGTGTCCATCTTTGTAATTTTGATTGAAACTGTCAGAGCAGAGAAAACAGCAGCCTTGTGCAAAGATATTATTAGTTTACAGAGGCTGTTAAATTATATGTCTAATGTTGAAATTTTTGTGACACAATGATTTAATTCTAATGGCACTGACGTGTTCATATGATTAATTTTTATAAAACAACAAAATATGAGGAAGTTATGCTTTTACAAATATTCCACTTTGGAGTGGAATTGGCACAAATTGTTTTAAAAAAGCCCTCACCCAGCAAACATTACCGATGAATCAAGATCTTCACAAAGTGACACAGAAAGACTGAAGTAGCTACACATTTTTATTTCTTATCGTCATGCACTCCCTTTTTTGTCAGGTGACAGAAACCAACACAATGATGCTTTAGCTCAGTGAGCGATGGAGAGACAAGTTCACATGTGAAATTGAATGGTGACTTGGTGATGTAGTGTGTCCGAAGTGAACATTGTGATCAGGGTTAGGGTGATGATGGTTCATCATCACTGTATTTGAGGCTCATGTTGTCTGACTGCATCTATTAGAACGTTTTACTGTTATTTTTCAGATGACAGCAGCTCTGCCATGTACCTCAGACAGAGATGAAGAGGTCTCAGGTGAATCTGAGTGATGATTTGGTGCTATAGATTACTAGTATTTATTGTACTCATCAACTCTCATTAAATATAAATCAGAATCAGATTTATTTGGTCCAGTATGTTTCACATACAAGGAATCTGATTCCACTCACTTTTCACTTGTACAGGCAGATAGACATATATAAGATAATAGACAGTGCTGGACATAGAACACACAGAACACACACCAGATACATTAGCAGCATTTTACCACCATCAAAGTCTAGTTGGTGGTTTGAGGTCAGGTATAACATTATTTTTAATGATGAAACAGGTAATTTTCTTGTTAGGAGAGTTAAACATGTTTGACATGGTGACAGTCTGTGGGGAAAAAACTGTTTATGTGTCTGTAGAAGTTCACCAGCAGCTGTGGCAGGTTGAACTTCTTGAGCTGCTGCAGGAAGTTCAACCTCTGCTGGACCTTTTTAGATACTGATACTATGTTGGCCACCCAGTTCAGGTCCTGGGTGGTGGTGGTCCCCAGAGACCTGTCCACCATATTAGGTGTGTTGTGTATGATAATGGGGGACAGGGTGGCGGCTCCTCCTGAAGTCCATTGTTATCTCAACAGTTTTTGAGGACCAGCTGGTCCATTTCCTGGTTTAACATTAGTTTAATTCCATTCTATTCCATTTATTTGATAGAGCACATTTAAAAACAGCATGTGAGCTGACCAAAGTGCTGTACAGGGATAGCATATAAAGTTAATAAGCATTAAGGGAGAAGATAAAAACAGCAGAAACATAGAAAATACAGCAAACAATAAAACAGATACAAATCAATAAAACAAGTAAAAGAATAGAAAAATAAAATCTGGTTATAATAGCTAGACACTAAAAGCAAGGGAGTAAAAGTAGGTCTTTAAGCGGGACCTAAATACCACGATGGAAGGGGAGAGTCTGATATCCAGCGGGAGATCATTCCAGAGTTTAGGAGCAGAGATTGAAAAAGCTCGTTCACTGCGGGTTTTGCAGCGTAGACAGGGAATCTGTAATAGATGGAGGTCACCTGAGCGAAGAGTCCTGCCCGGCACATACAGGGTTAATAGCTCTGCAAGGTACGCTGGTTCAAGGCCTTAAAAACAAACAGTAAAATTTTAAAATGTATCCGATAGTGCACAGGGTAATTCACAGGGTAAATAATGGTAATTTGACATTATGACATTAATGAATGAAATTATGTTGCTTGGTCCTCACATGTTTAAATGTGTCTCGCTGTGTCTCTTCAGAGCTCCTCGTCTGTTTTTGGTTCTTCAAGCTTCACATTCAGTCTGATTAGTTTTCCTGGTTCTATATTTAAAAAAAATGTAAAAATCCTTCAATCGAAGAAAAAATCAAGAGGAAACCAGTAAAATATAAAAATAACAAACATTGAGAGTTCATGTTGGATTGTTAACAGGTTTGATTGTTCACTTTAATCTACATTTAACAGTTTGCTGTTGAAATTTTATTCTTCTGTTATTTACTGTAACTTCTTTCTGTTCAAAAATGATGAGGATTGGTCCGATCCTCAGAGTCGGCAGCTACTTTTAAGAGCAGACTTAAGACTCACCTCTTTAAAGAACACCTTCAGTCTTAATGTAGGATTAATTTATGATTTATGATAGCGATTTGAGAATTTATCTCTCACTTAAAAAAAAAAAAAAATTTGATACACTTGATGTGTCAGCGTCGGAATTAAACTGGACTCCAAACAGTCCGCCTCCTTATATTGTTTCCTTCTCTTTGATTTCTTGCTTGTATGTTCTCTCAATGTAAGTCGCTTTGGATAAAAGCGTCTGCTAAATGACAGTAGTAGTAGTAGTAGTAGTAGTAGGATGTTTGTAATGTGATGCTGTCAGATAAAAAGTTACAGTGTACAGTGAGAGTGCTTTGCACAGATCAAAGGGAAATACGCTAATTTTGTTAATAAAAATGGATAGTTTTCTGTATATTACAGCACAAAAGAGTAGAATTCTGTGCATTCGTGCCACAATGGTTATTTCGTGAATGTTTCCATTTTAACGGATTAACGTCAAAATTCATGCAGCTCAGACAAACCAGTGTTAATTACACGAACACGCATTGCAACTTTTCATGTGGTCCATCTTTTATATTTTGACAGTGCATGAGCACCTGTGGACCACTTATATGCACCCCTGGTAATATTAGCCTGACCAATCAGATCCTCCTGCATTATGTTCAAATGCAGAAGGGTCTGACACCGGAGCCGCGCCCGATCATTTCCGCGTCAAATTTTATGACGGACCAATTACATATCACCTTTGTTGTGCGTCATCCTGAAAACACGGAACTAGCGTTTTCCACCCAGAGTACAACATTCAACATGGCGGACTCGGCTGTGGATGAAGTGTTTACTTCTGTGTTTGCACAGTGTTTGCTTGGGGCGGTCAAATACCTGAACCAAGTGTGCAATGACACCTTGTATTCGCAGGTTTTTGACACAAAAGCGAAAACTGTATTAATATTCGTCTTTTCTCCTCCATTAAACACGGCTCTGTAGCTACCATTACGGCTCCGCTTGCTAAACCTTTTGTTTTTGTTCCGCCTCGCGTGTATCCGCTTTAGCGTAACATATATTGCGTCACTTCCGGGTTTCTGTGATTGGTTCTCTCTCAACTGGATAAGCCCGTCTTCGAAATTGAGAGACAGCGGTTCAGCTCCAGGCCCTCACGTCTTTGTAAAGTAATCTGTCAAAGACGTGAGGGCCTGGTTGATCAGGTAATGGTAATATGTCCCCACCAATGCCAAGAACAAATCTACTCCCTTGGTCCAGATCCGATCACATGATCGGAAATAGGGCCCAATCACGTAGTTTAAGACTCGATCGGAATCGGACGTTACCTCCCGATCAGGACTTGGACATATATGTAAATATATTTTTATTAGTTTTTAACGCATCTATACAACTTTACGTGTAACGTCAGTATCCGGGACAGTTTCCCTCGCAACCCGCAGCCGCTATTTTAAGAGGGGACGCGTTTCCATGACGACCGACCGCAACGTGTGTGAAAATGTGAATGTTAACAGTCCTGTAGCCTAGACAACAGTGGAGAAGATGAGGACTTATAAAAGCCTCAATGCGTATATTTTCTTCGAGGTAAGCTTTTTTAATTGGCTCGGATGATGTTGTGTTGAGAATGTTTCCACGTTAGCTCCGCTAGCTTCGCTAGCCGCGTTAGCATGAGTACCGGTGTTAGTTGGAGTGGAGTTGATCACTTACTGTATGCAGAAGACAGACAATTAACATGCAGAGAGAGGACATCAGTTTCATAATTTGTGAAGTGATTCAATAATTTAACTTTTACTTTCTGACAGTCAGGTAGACATGTCAGGACAGATTATGGACATAGATGACCCAACCAATGAAGACAACCTGTTGTTCATGTATGACAAAGTGCGAGTGGACACATGGCCTGACATCAGAAATAAGCTCAAAGAGAAAAACAAAGATCCAATGGAAGTCAGAAACAAGATGAAGGTAAAGTCAAGCTGTTGTCAGAACACTGATCAGTGTTTCTCATTTAAATGTTACTTGTTTTTTCTGACTACAACTGTAACTGGTGATTGTAGGAAATCTTTGACACAGCAGCACAGCGGAAAGAGGCATTCGTACCATGTGTAAAAAATTGTCCTCAGGTAATGTGGAACTAATATCTGTATCATGAAAGCAACTTGTTGAATGAGACTTGTGTGAGCAGTATGATTTCTGTTTTCCAGCTTTGGACTGAAAAGGAAATAGCTAATAGACTGTACAGGCATCTGAATAAAGAAAATGTTTGTCTTCCAGAGGTATGTAGGAACATGTGTTGTTCACAGAAACCAAACATGTCCCAAATATGTTTGTACATTAAATGAAACATTGAACTTTAACATGGAATTATTCCTCCACAGACTGATTACTGGATGGGCAGCGACTGGGTTGAGGTGGAAGACATTATGAAACCTCTGGTCACTGAGTGCTACTTGCTGGGCTACTTGATGAGTTCAGTCAAACCGTCTTTGAAGCCTGCCTGGGATGATAAACACAAATCTTCATCCTGGCACATTTTCCCTCGGAGAGTAGAATAAATCTGAATGCTTGTGTGTTAGTTAATCTTGTTTATTCACAGTGTGATGTAACTCCCTGTTGGTAGGGGTCATGTACATTTTCCTTTTCATTTATAAATTCTTTTGGCAATAAAGGTATAAAAACACAACTTCTTTATCTAAAGAATCACATGTATTGTGGGCTCAAGCAGATTTGAAAAAAAAAAGGTTCATATTTTGTCTTAATTACACAAAATATCAGTGTCACTGTCTCCTTATAATTTCTGTATGAAAAACTGTTTTAAATAAATATAAACTTTTCAACCTGACAATGTTTTCAAACTGATTTAAAAAAAATAAAAGTCATACAACCCAACCAAGCATATGCTTTAATATTTCTGCCATAACATTCAAAACTAATTTGACAAATTAAATTTGTGTGGATATACACCTATGTATTGTAATGGCTCTGTGATCTGACAGGCAGAAGTCGAAATGCACAGACACTGAACCAAAGGACGTTTAAAAGTTTTAATGAGAACAAAATGATATAGCGGTGCTTCAGGAATCCAGCCATTGGACCAGTACTCCTGTCAGGACTGCGGGAGATGTCACTTCAAGGCCCACGTTTAGCTGGGTCCCAGCTGAGAATGTAGTTCAAGAGAGAAATAAGGGTTACAAACAGAAACACTCCTCTTTGTCTGTCAAACATAGAACTCTCCAGAATAAATGACAACTCTTCTACAGTCAAAACACAGACGATAATGATTCCTCTTCATCAGTCAAAGGTGAATTGAAAACTGAGACTTACGAATGGGAAGGATCAGGCCAGGTCAATTCCAAAACACAATTGAAGGCACCAGTAGGGATAAGGCAAAAACTCCGGGTCAGGAACCTAGCTGAGGTCGAACAACTATGACGCAAAGAATAGAATAATCCTTTACAATATGGTGGTTGGTGTAGGGTTATGCGTGTTGGGGTCCTCAATGGGAACAAGGCACAAGAGCAGGTAACTAGACAAGAGAACAACTTGATTAGTGAATATGACTGTCAGGTTTAGTAATGGTTGAGAGTGGACCCATATGTAGGAGAGAACAACTGAAGGTATGAAAATGAAAGAAACCAAAATAACCGACTGGGCAGCAGAACAAAACTTACAATTGTGGATGGTGATCGGAGGAATGTCTACCAGCCTGCTAACATGAGCTACATAGGAATACCGGTGTTTATTTATCTGTCACTTTAGAAATTATATATCCAATAACATTAATTACAGCTTACAGAAGAATGCTAAGGTAGAAATAAATAATATTACTTGTTTAAACTCCCCGTTGATTAACTTAATCACGATTTCTGCAGCTTTGATTCATTATCAACAGAAGTGTTTGTGTTATTTCAAAATAAAAGTTTATCAGATCTCTGGAGTAAAACATGAATAAAGTGTGAAGTAAAAGTTAATCCGAATAAAATGCGAAGAAGAATGAAGAGAATCCAGGGTTCTGATGAGGTCCAGGGTTCTGATGAGGTCCAGGGTTCTGATGAGGTCCAGGGTTCTGATGACGTCCAGGGTTCTGATAGTCTCTCTGTATCAGCATCACTATAAAACAGCCCTATAAGCATCACACTTTAGAGCCTCATTCTGATGTACATTTGACTGACTCTCAATCAGGATGATTTTATAATAAATACTTTTAAATAAAATTCACTCGCCTGATTCGTTCATGTGGAGGTTTTTTCACAGCAATCATCTGGTGCTGAAGCGAGCCGATCTGTGACCTCACAGGATGCATAACAGTTATCAACCTCAAGACTGGTATATTAGTGTGTGTGTATTTATACATGCATGTATTACTACTACTTTGATCTTATGTTAAACCATGTATATACTGTATTGTAAATTAATATTTTATAAAACCTCTGCGCAGTTATTTCTAATCAATGAGCAATACACAATAATATAATGATAGAAAACTTACATCTTGTGGAACATATATTTATACTCACACATCACCTCCAAGCTTATATTGTATATACTTTCTGTATATATTTTGCAAATATTTGTATATGTTTAGCTTTTATGTCTTTTTCAAACTGCTTTTATTCACTGATACTTGGAATGTCTCCAATTTAATTTTACTGCGTATAATAATAATATCATTCATTAAAATAACTGATTAATAACTTCTGCTTCTCTGTTATATTTGTTGTGTTTTACTAAATACTACTTAAGACCACTACTAATCTTAAATTGCACTGAATCACTTGTTTACAGCAAAAAAACATGACAGAATCCCTCCAGTCTGCTGTGATTACACTGTAATGTAGTAGAGTCTGTACCGGAGCCAAGATGGCCGCCGACGGCTCACCAGCGTCAAAATATAATGTCTATGTGTATACATGCATGTCTATCCGAATGAGGATCGGACAAAACCACCCCTCTCGATCGGAAGGAAATTTCATTCTGATCAGGCTGCATCGGATCAAAACATTCTGATTGACATGTTTACATGACGTATTTTTGTTCCGATTGGGCGTTTATTCTGATTAAATGTGCCCATGTAAACGTAGCTAGTGTCTGTTACCACTGATTTCTATTGGGAAGCTGGTGTCTATCTTCAGTGGTCTGCGTGTGGGAGGCGGGGCTACACCTGGACAGGTCACCAGTCAGTCACCTTCCAGAGGGATTAATGAAGTATATCTTATCTTTATATGGACAAACAACTACTTACACAGACAATTTAGATTTACTTATTAACATTATGTATATTTTTGGTCTGTGAGAAGAAACCCACACATGAGGAGAACTTTTTGACTCCATGTAGAGACGTCCTGGCTGGTGTATAGCCCAGGACCTTCTCACTGCAAGACAACAGCTCTACCAACTGTGCCACCGTGCAGCCTCCTTCATTAATATGTTTCTTTAAAATGTTCAAACCCGGGTTTGTTCTGAGCAAATTTAAAAACTGCACAAAGTCCAAGTTGGTAAGGCCCAATGGTTCAAAGTCCCTGTGGCAGGGGGTCTGGGGGGACCATTACGGTTTGGAGATGGTCTGAGGTACATTGAGAGCATCTAAAAAGGCAATTTTGGTAATAGAAGTTCATGAATAGAACAATAATTTATGGGCTAAACTAAAAGGTTTTTGAAGATAAAAAGTTTGACAATGTCAAATCAAACTTTATTTATGTTGCACTCTTTATGCCTTTGCAATACAAAGTGCTTCACATGATAAAAACTAGACCCTAACTCCCTGCTATCCCCACACCACCCCCCACCCTCATGAATGATGTCTTGATCTCTAAATTAAAAACTTAATAAACAATTAAACAACAGGCTTGACAACACAGTGAGGAAACCATACAGTGGGTATAAAAAGTCTATGCACTCTGTTAAGGATGCAGGATTCTGTCATGTAAAAAAATTACAGCCAAATAATGTCACAACTCTTTCTACCTTTAATGTGACCTATAACCTGTAGAATGAAATTGAAAAACAAACTAAAACATTTCAAGTGGGAAAATATAAAATTAAAAAATGAAAATAACCTTGTTGCATAAATATGCATACCTTTAAAATAATACTTAGTTGCAGCACCTTTGGTTTTTATCACAGAACTCAGTCTTTTTGGGCAGGAGTCTATCAGCGTGGCACATCTTGAAGTGGAAATATTTACTCACTCTTCTTTGCAAAACTGCTCAAAATCTGACAGATTGCGAGGACATTTCCTGGTACAGCCTTCTTCAGATCAACCCACGGATGTTCAATGGGATTCAGGTCCAGACTCTGGCTGGGCCTTTCCAAAGCCTCAATCTTATTCTAGAGAACCGTTCTTTTGTTGATTTGGATGTGTGCTTTAACTGGTGACAGGTGTGGGCTGACTCCAGTTTAACATGAGTTTGTTTTTTATCCTCACTGACAGATTTCTGTTTGTTTTTCAATTGTATTGTACAGCTTATAGTAAGCATGCTCCTTATTAATAACCTGTTTAAAATGTTGTAAATGACCTGTTTTCTCTGTGAAGGTGGTGAGTAAGAAAGATGCAGATGAAACTGCAGTGACAGATTTCTACCAGCAGGTGTCAGACCCAAGACTCACCATGAAACCTTCTTGTCCTGAAGCTGAAGAAACACCTGCGACCTGCTGAGACCATAAAGAGCAGCTCCAGTCTGGTTCCCCTGGAGCTTTAACCTCAGGACAAGAGCTCAGTCTGACGCTCTGCTGCAGCAGAGTCATCCCACACGGGACAGGAAAAGAATTCCGCCTAATTTCAAAATAAAATTACTTATAAATCATGATAAATCATGTCATAGTTTTACCAAAAAAAAAAAACGTTAATCAAATCTTGCATCTAACGATATGTACCTTTATTAAGTTATTATTTATAGAGGTTCATAATTATCTGAACCCGTAAATTAAATATTTAATTTATTAAAGTTATGCCCCCCTTAAGTCTTTTTTAATTCATTTAGATATTTATACTGGAGTAAGAAATAAAATCAATCAAAACTGGCATTCATAGTTTTGGGGATGCAGATTATGGCGAAAACGACAAAGAAAAGGCCTTTTTGTGGTTTTAAATTTCTTTTCTTAGTTTAAATTTGTGGGTTTATAATTTAAAGAGTTCACTAGCTTAAATCTTTTTTCTGTATCTTGTTCCAGTTTTATGTTCAACAGTATACATATATTAGATATAAAACGGTTTTCTTGGAACTCGTGTAATTTTTTCCAGATTGTCCTCGTTAAACTCATAACTATGACGAGAGCGATTAGAAGACTTTTATTTTGTAAAATTGGACCGGAAGTGTCGTCCTCAGCTTGACAGTCTGGGTTCGGCCGCAGTCAAACGGAGCGCAGCTTCATCTCTGCGCATTTTCTGATTCTGGTTCAGAAACTAGCCGCTCGATCCGGATTTACTTCAGAGAGGAGAGTTCGGATCGAACCGAACCCTGAAGAGCCGAACTGAACTGGACCGGAATAAAGACAGAGACAGAGAGGCGGCTTCATCTCCTCCTGCAGACCGAGCGGAGTCTTCCTCACCGGTACGAACCATTTCTGTCTGACTGACCACTGTGCGCGCGCGTGTGTGTAGGTGTGTGTGCGCGCCACTCCCTTCCATCCTGCTGTCAGATTCACCTGCAGCCAAACATCACAGGTGATCAGAACATCCTTCATGTGACCTGAAACACGCACGATGAGGTCATGTGCGTGTGTGTGTGTTTTGAGTGATGGGGTGGATTACAGGAAGATTTTAGATTTGTGTGTCTGTGTGTGTGTATGACAAAATGATGTAGACATCATTCCAGTAGCTTCCTGTAACCTGCAGGATTTTATTTTGAAGCTCATTCCTGACAGGATGTTCTGTGAGTCAGTTTATTATAAGAGTTTAATTCTGAATGAACATCATGACGTAAGTTTATAATAATAAATAGAACAGAATAATATAAACAGACTGTCAGTATCAAACCGGATCCAGTTGGTTCTGTGTAACTCTGTGGTGCATCACTTTCAGAACCTGGTTCTCTTGGAACAGATCTGAACACAGACACAGATTTGTTCAGTAAATATGACACAAATATCCCCTCAGTATTATAGAACACCACCACGGGGCCTCAGGGACCCACAGGGGCCCCGGGCCTCCTGACGTGTCTGATTGTTTCAGGTCACTCAGTTTTTTCACTGTTTCTTTCTGTTTCAGAGTTGATGAAGATGAGGGCGAATCGTTCGTTCCTACAGCAGAATCTGATCCTGGATTAGTGATGTATCAGAGTTCTTGTGGCTCCTGCTGCGATCCAACATGGCTTCATCAGAACTGATCGTGTGTGTGTTTATCCTGCTGCTTCCTGTGATCAGCGGTCAGTATGAGGAACCATCCAGACAGGAAACAGCAGAACCATTAGAACATGGTTTATAATGATGATGATAAACAGCAGGAACATTAAACTGAATAGAACCCTTTAGATGAGGGGCGGAGTCAGTAACATCATGTGACCAACAGCAGCCTTGATATTTCTAATTTATAATTAGATCATATTCAGATGGATTAAATGAACTCACTAGAATCTTCTCTTTCTTCTTGACGTCCATCACTGATTTGATTTTCTTCTTTAAGGTGTTTCGGGTTTCAGAACCTCTAACTTACAGCCTCAGAGATCTTTACCGCCACCTGCTGGTGATTCTGCATTTATTGAGCATTAAAGAGTCCCTTCCATTAAAAACGGTTTTTCTGAGGTTACTGTTGAATATTTTAGCTCCACAGGTGTTCTTACCTTCATAGTGGGTGTGAAAACAGGTCAATAACCTCTCTTTCAAACTACACAGGTGGTGATAAAACCCGAGTTCTCCCGAGTTCTAACGACCTGTATCTGTTTCATCACAACTCCTTTGTTCGTTAGTATTCATCAGCTCCCGCAGTTGAAACCACACCTAGCATGCTGCTGGCTAAAAGCTGTTAGCATAAGACGTAGCACACAGGAAGAGAGAACGTCTGATGTTCACATGCGCAGCGGGGCAGGAAACAGTATACCTTGCTCTGATATGCTAGTTTGTTAGCCAATCTGAATCCAGCAAATCCAAACAATAAATATGAACGAGCTGCGAACGAGCCGGAACCACCCGAATTTTAATGCAGACAGATTGAAAGGTCTGTTAATCAGTGTTTCCTGACGTTTTTTAGATATAAAATGTTTCATATTACTGGTTAATACTTAAGAAATAACCACAAAGTCATGAAATTTGTATGAAATGACCTCATTAAGAGAAAAGCGTCTCATCTGTTGTGGGACTCTGTGAGAACTGGTCTGTTTAAGATCTGTCATGTGATTCTGGGTCTCTGTGTGTCTGTCTGGATCAGAACCTGATGTTCCGTGTTCCTGAAGCTGCAGAGTTTTTCAGATCCACATTCCTGAAGTGTTTCTTCATTGTGTACCCCCCCACCACCACCACCACCACTTCCTGTCAGGTCCGTGGATACTGAAGCAGACTGCAGTCGGCAGGTCTGAGTGTTGTTGTTCTGATGGTTCTGATAAGACTCTGACTCTCCACCCTCGTCCAATTGTGAGTTTTCAGCAGACTAAACACTGAGACTCTGATGGCTCCAAGAGTCCAGGAAGAGACGGCTTCCTAAGAACTAAAACCCTCACACACACATGCATGCACATACGCGCATGCATGTGTGTGTGTGTGTGTGTGTGTGTGTGTGCATGCACATACGCGCATGCACACACACACACACACACACACACACACACACACACACACAGATGTGTAA
>SSNP01000088.1:0-85695 GCA_006937955.1 Pachypanchax playfairii
ACGTGGCTGGGTCTTTCAGCATGACAATGATCCCAAACACACCGCCCGGGCAACGAAGGAGTGGCTTCGTAAGAAGCATTTCAAGGTCCTGGAGTGGCCTAGCCAGTCTCCAGATCTCAACCCCATAGAAAATCTCTGGAGGGAGTTGAAAGTCCGTGTTGCCCAGCGTCAGCCCCAAAACATCACTGCTCTAGAGGAGATCTGCATGGAGGAATGGGCCAAAATACCAGCAACAGTGTGTGAAAACCTTGTGAAGACTTACAGAAAACGTTTGACCTCTGTCATTGCCAACAAAGGCTATATAACAAAGTATTGAGATTAACTTTTGTTATTGACCAAATACTTATTTTCCACCATAATTTGCAAATAAATTCTTTAAAAATCAGACAATGTGATTTTCTGGATTTTTTTTCCTCATTTTGTCTCTCATAGTTGAGGTATACCTATGATGAAAATTACAGGCCTCTCTGATCTTTTTAAGTGGGAGAACTTACACAATTGGTGGCTGACTAAATACTTTTTTGCCCCACTGTACTTTGGGAAAGAAAATTCACATGAATTGTGGTAAAGTGGTTTCAGCATGTGTGTGTGAGGGTCTGGTTTTCAAGATCCTGTTATGTTTGTATCAAATATACCCTTTAAATACACCCGGCCTTTTCCTCAGGTTAGACGTGTCATCAGGTGACTGTCCAGCTTGATTGAGTGTGTGCATGAATAAAGCTCCCCGGGCAAACTGCCACATGCTTGAATCTTTTATAAATGTTCGTTCTGCAACAACAGAAAATCAGATTAGTCAGTAGGGATTAAAACTAAACTGAAAGCAGAATCTAAAATGAACTGGAAGAAATGGAAAACCTGGAAATGTTGAGTTCTCCAACAGGTAAAAAACATCCGTCGGAAACAACAGAAATGTTTAGATAGTGACATTTTCATCCAAGGTGGTTTTATGATAGTACCTTTGCATTAAAAAAGTTTTCTTCCCTCAAACACCAGAGAACAGACTTTAAACAATTAGAACAAGTTAAAAGACTAAAAAAAACACAGTTTTTAACTTTGAATTGTTTTTTTTTTCATGCTTCTGTTTTTGTTATTTCATTTTTGAAGCTCTGTTTTATTTCATACCAGGATGTGCTTTCTCCCTGAACCTATTTGGGACTGAACCGGGGAAGTGGAATTTCTTTTAAAATCTTTGATTTGATTACAGTTTGTCCGCAAACTTAAAACCTGAACTGCAGGAAACCAGAAACAACTCAGGTGATGTTAGAAACTGAAGACAGGGCAGGATTTCGCTTCAAACTGTTCAGATAGCTCACCTGTTTGTTTTTACCTGCTTTTTTAGAGCATTTCTTCAAGGTGAAGCTGTTTTCTGTCCATCCTTAAAGAGGCCCTTCCATTGAAAACAGTTTTTCTGAGGTTTCTGTTAAATATTTTAGCTGCACAGGTGTTCTTACCTTCATAGTGGGTGTGAAAAATGGTCAACAACTTCATTTTCAGTTCTTATCTCTCAAACTACGCAGGTGACGATAACGCCCGAGTTCGAATGGCCTGTATTTGTTTCGTCACAACTCCTTTGCTCGTTAGTATTCATCAGCTCCTGCAGTTGAAACCACGCCTAGCATGCTGCTGGCTAAAAGCTGTAGCATAAGACACAATAAACTGGAAGAGACTCGGTGCGCTGTTGCCATGCGCAGCGAGGAAGGAAACAGTATACCCTGCTCTCATAGGCTAGTTTGTTAGCCAATCTGAGTCCAGCAAATCTGCTTAATGAATGTGAATGAGTTGCAGCACGAAGCCTGATGAAGCTTCACACAGACAGATTGAAATTTCTGTTAATCAGTGGTTCCTAACATTTTTTTAGATGTAAAATGTTTCATATTACAAGTTAATACTTAAGAAATAACCACAAAGTCATGAAATTTGTGTGAAATGGCCTGTTTAAGATCTGTTTCTGAAAAGCTGTGTGAGCGTGTTCCTTCACCATATCCTTCATGTGCACAAACTTCTCTCCTTACAGTTTAGCCACAAAGGCCTGATTTCCACATGGTGACTCTTTTATTCCAGGCTCTTTGTTGACTTTGTGTTCAAGCCTTCTTGGTTTGAAGGGTGAATAGGGCCCCGGGGCCACACTCTCTTCATTCTCTGGATGGTTCCTCTTCCTGCCGACTTTAAATAAAATGCAACACAGATCTTTTTCTTTCTGACTGCACTCAGAGCTGTTTCTGATTTGATCAGCACACAGTCTCTATTATTGTTGATGATTCAGACTGTATGAAACCGTTTATCTACCAAGTCCAGTTTACTGACTCTGGATTTGTGCATGTTCAGATGTTCAGAGATCAAAAAGAAAACAGGTACAAGTAATAATCTGACTTCTATCACACTCACTTCATCGTGGGAACTGGAACAAACAGTTCAGTGTCTGTTTGAAGCTCCATCAGCATCAGTACTGCTGAGATTTATGTCGTCAAGATGCTTATCAGTCAAAGTCCAAAAGAACCCCTTCACACTGAGACAAGAGAGACTCTGACTACCCAGCACTCAGCATCAGATATACAGCATCAGATTTACAACATCAGGTATACAGCATCAGTTAGAAAGCATCAGATATACAACATCAGGTATACTACATCAGGCATACAGCATCAGGTATACAGCATCAGGTACACAACGTAAGGTGTACAGCATCAGGTGTACAACATCAGTGCATTCAGCATCAGTGTATTCAGGATCAGTGCATTCAGAATTAGGCATACAGTATCAGGTATACAGCATCAGGTATACAGCATCAGGCATACAGCATCAGGTATACAGCATCAGGTATACAGCATCAGGTATGCAGCATCAGGTATACAGCATCAGGTATACAGCATCAGGTATACAGCATCAGGTATACAGCATCAGGTATACAGCATCAGGCATACAGCATCAGGTATACAGCATCAGGTATACAGCATCAGGCATACAGCATCAGGTATACAGCATCAGGTATACAGCATCAGGTATACAGCATCAGGCATACAGCATCAGGTATACAGCATCAGGTATACAGCATCAGGCATACAGCATCAGGCATACAGCATCAGGTATACAGCATCAGGTACACAACGTAAGGTGTACAGCATCAGGTATACAGCATCAGGTAGACAGCATCAGGTATACAGCATCAGGTATACAGCATCAGGCATACAGCATCAGGCATACAGCATCAGGCATACAGCATCAGGTATACAGAATCAGGTATACAGCATCAGGTATACAGCACCAGGTATACAGCATCAGGTATACAGCATCAGTTATACAGCATCAGGTATACAGCATCAGGCATACAGCATCAGGTATACAGCATCAGGCATACAGCATCAGGCATACAGCATCAGGCATACAGCATCAGGCATACAGCATCAGGTATACAGCATCAGGCATACAGCATCAGGTATACAGCATCAGGTATGCAGCATCAGGTATGCAGCATCAGGTATGCAGCATCAGGTATACAGCATCAGGTATACAGCATCAGGCATACAGCATCAGGTATACAGCATCAGGTATACAGCATCAGGCATACAGCATCAGGTATACAGCATCAGGTATACAGCATCAGGTATACAGCATCAGGCATACAGCATCAGGTATACAGCATCAGGTATACAGCATCAGGCATACAGCATCAGGCATACAGCATCAGGCATACAGCATCAGGCATACAGCATCAGGTACACAGCATCAGGTATACAGCATCAGGTATACAGCATCAGGTATACAGCATCAGGCATACAGCATCAGGCATACAGCATCAGGTATACAGCATCAGGTATACAGCATCAGGTATACAGCATCAGGCATACAGCATCAGGCATACAGCATCAGGCATACAGCATCAGGTATACAGCATCAGGTATACAGCATCAGGTATACAGCATCAGGTATACAGCATCAGGCATACAGCATCAGGCATACAGCATCAGGCATACAGCATCAGGCATACAGCATCAGGTATACAGCATCAGGTATACAGCATCAGGCATACAGCATCAGGTATACAGCATCAGGTATACAGCATCAGGCATACAGCATCAGGCATACAGCATCAGGCATACAGCATCAGGTATACAGCATCAGGTATACAGCATCAGGCATACAGCATCAGGTATACAGCATCAGGTATACAGCATCAGGTACACAACGTAAGGTGTACAGCATCAGGTATACAGCATCAGGTATACAGCATCAGGTATACAGCATCAGGTATACAGCTTTAGGTATACAGCATCAGGCATACAGCATCAGGTATACAGCATCAGGTATACAGCATCAGGTATACAGCATCAGGTATACAGCATCAGGTATACAGCATCAGGCATACAGCATCAGGTATACAGCATCAGGTATACAGCATCAGGCATACAGCATCAGGCATACAGCATCAGGTATACAGCATCAGGTATACAGCATCAGGTATACAGCATCAGGTATACAGCATCAGGTATACAGCATCAGGTATACAGCATCAGGTATACAGCATCAGGCATACAGCATCAGGCATACAGCATCAGGCATACAGCATCAGGTACACAGCATCAGGTACACAGCATCAGGTATACAGCATCAGGTATACAGCATCAGGCATACAGCATCAGGCATACAGCATCAGGTATCCAGCATCAGGTACACAACGTAAGGTGTACAGCATCAGGTATACAGCATCAGGTATACAGCATCAGGTATGCAGCATCAGGTATACAGCATCAGGTACACAGCATAAGGTATACAGCATCAGGCATACAGCATCAGGTATACAGCATCAGGTATACAGCATCAGGCATACAGCATCAGGCATACAGCATCAGGCATACAGCATCAGGCATACAGCATCAGGCATACAGCATCAGGCATACAGCATCAGGTATACAGCATCAGGCATACAGAATCAGGCATACAGCATCAGGTATACAGCATCAGGTATACAGCATCAGGTATACAGCATCAGGTATGCAGCATCAGGCATGCAGCATCAGGTATACAGCATCAGGTATACAGCATCAGGTATACAGCATCAGGCATACAGCATCAGGCATACAGCATCAGGCATACAGCATCAGGTACACAGCATCAGGTACACAGCATCAGGTATACAGCATCAGGTATACAGCATCAGGCATACAGCATCAGGTAAACAGCATTAGGTATACAGCATCAGGCATACAGCATCAGGCATACAGCATCAGGTACACAGCATCAGGTATACAGCATCAGGTATACAGCATCAGGTATACAGCATCAGGCATACAGCATCAGGCATACAGCATCAGGCATACAGAATCAGGCATACAGCATCAGGCATACAGCATCATGTATACAGCATCAGGTATAGAGCATCAGGTATACAGCATCAGGTATACAGCATCAGGCATACAGCATCAGGCATACAGCATCAGGTATACAGCATCAGGCATACAGCATCAGGTATACAGCATCAGGTATACAGCATCAGGTATGCAGCATCAGGTATGCAGCATCAGGTATACAGCATCAGGTATACAGCATCAGGTATACAGCATCAGGTATACAGCATCAGGTATACAGCATCAGGTATACAGCATCAGGTATACAGCATCAGGTATACAGCATCAGGTATACAGCATCAGGTATGCAGCATCAGGTATGCAGCATCAGGTATACAGCATCAGGCATACAGCATCAGGTATACAGCATCAGGTATACAGCATCAGGCATACAGCATCAGGCATACAGCATCAGGTATACAGCATCAGGTATACAGCATCAGGTATGCAGCATCAGGTATGCAGCATCAGGTATACAGCATCAGGCATACAGCATCAGGTATACAGCATCAGGCATACAGCATCAGGCATACAGCATCAGGCATACAGCATCAGGTATACAGCATCAGGCATACAGCATCAGGCATACAGCATCAGGTATACAGCATCAGGTATGCAGCATCAGGTATACAGCATCAGGTATGCAGCATCAGGTATGCAGCATCAGGTATACAGCATCAGGCATACAGCATCAGGTATACAGCATCAGGCATACAGCATCAGGCATACAGCATCAGGCATACAGCATCAGGCATACAGCATCAGGTATACAGCATCAGGCATACAGCATCAGGTATACAGCATCAGGTATGCAGCATCAGGTATACAGCATCAGGTATGCAGCATCAGGTATGCAGCATCAGGTATACAGCATCAGGCATACAGCATCAGGTATACAGCATCAGGTATACAGCATCAGGTATACAGCATCAGGCATACAGCATCAGGCATACAGCATCAGGTATACAGCATCAGGTATACAGCATCAGGTATGCAGCATCAGGTATACAGCATCAGGTATGCAGCATCAGGTATACAGCATCAGGTATACAGCATCAGGCATACAGCATCAGGTATACAGCATCAGGTATACAGCATCAGGCATACAGCATCAGGTATACAGCATCAGGTATACAGCATCAGGTATACAGCATCAGGTATACAGCATCAGGCATACAGCATCAGGTATACAGCATCAGGCATACAGCATCAGGTATACAGCATCAGGCATACAGCATCAGGTATACAGCATCAGGTATACAGCATCAGGTATACAGCATCAGGTATACAGCATCAGGTATACAGCATCAGGTATGCAGCATCAGGTATGCAGCATCAGGTATGCAGCATCAGGTATACAGCATCAGGTATACAGCATCAGGTACACAGCATCAGGAATACAGCATCAGGCATACAGCATCAAGCATACAGCATCAGGTATACAGCATCAGGTATACAGCATCAGGTATACAGCATCAGGTATACAGCATCAGGTATACAGCATCAGGTATACAGCATCAGGTATACAGCATCAGGTATACAGCATCAGGTATGCAGCATCAGGTATACAGCATCAGGTATGCAGCATCAGGTATGCAGCATCAGGTATACAGCATCAGGTATACAGCATCAGGCATACAGCATCAGGTATACAGCATCAGGTATACAGCATCAGGCATACAGCATCAGGTATACAGCATCAGGTATACAGCATCAGGTATGCAGCATCAGGTATGCAGCATCAGGTATGCAGCATCAGGTATACAGCATCAGGTATACAGCATCAGGTATACAGCATCAGGTATACAGCATCAGGTATACAGCATCAGGTATACAGCATCAGGCATACAGCATCAGGTATACAGCATCAGGTATACAGCATCAGGCATACAGCATCAGGTATACAGCATCAGGTATACAGCATCAGGTATACAGCATCAGGTATACAGCATCAGGTATGCAGCATCAGGTATACAGCATCAGGTATGCAGCATCAGGTATACAGCATCAGGTATACAGCATCAGGTATACAGCATCAGGCATACAGCATCAGGCATACAGCATCAGGCATACAGCATCAGGTATGCAGCATCAGGTATGCAGCATCAGGTATACAGCATCAGGTATACAGCATCAGGTATACAGCATCAGGTATACAGCATCAGGTATACAGCATCAGGTATACAGCATCAGGTATGCAGCATCAGGTATACAGCATCAGGTATACAGCATCAGGCATACAGCATCAGGCATACAGCATCAGGCATACAGCATCAGGTATACAGCATCAGGTATACAGCATCAGGTATACAGCATCAGGTATACAGCATCAGGTATACAGCATCAGGTATGCAGCATCAGGTATACAGCATCAGGTATGCAGCATCAGGTATACAGCATCAGGCATACAGCATCAGGCATACAGCATCAGGCATACAGCATCAGGCATACAGCATCAGGTATACAGCATCAGGTATACAGCATCAGGTATACAGCATCAGGTATACAGCATCAGGTATACAGCATCAGGTATACAGCATCAGGTATACAGCATCAGGCATACAGCATCAGGCATACAGCATCAGGCATACAGCATCAGGTATACAGCATCAGGTATACAGCATCAGGCATACAGCATCAGGTATACAGCATCAGGTATACAGCATCAGGTATACAGCATCAGGTATGCAGCATCAGGTATGCAGCATCAGGTATGCAGCATCAGGTATGCAGCATCAGGTATACAGCATCAGGTATACAGCATCAGGTATACAGCATCAGGTATACAGCATCAGGTATACAGCATCAGGTATACAGCATCAGGTATACAGCATCAGGTATGCAGCATCAGGTATACAGCATCAGGTATGCAGCATCAGGTATGCAGCATCAGGTATGCAGCATCAGGTATACAGCATCAGGTATACAGCATCAGGTATACAGCATCAGGTATACAGCATCAGGCATACAGCATCAGGTATACAGCATCAGGCATACAGCATCAGGTATACAGCATCAGGTATACAGCATCAGGTATACAGCATCAGGTATACAGCATCAGGTATGCAGCATCAGGTATACAGCATCAGGTATACAGCATTAGGTATACAGCATCAGGTATACAGCATCAGGTATGCAGCATCAGGTATACAGCATCAGGTATGCAGCATCAGGTATACAGCATCAGGTATACAGTATCAGGCATACAGCATCAGGTATACAGCATCAGGTATACAGCATCAGTTATACAGCATCAGGTATGCAGTATCAGGCATACAGCATCAGGTATACAGCATCAGGCATACAGCATCAGGTATACAGCATCAGGTATACAGCATCAGTTATACAGCATCAGGTATGCAGTATCAGGCATACAGCATCAGGTATACAGCATCAGGTACACAACGTAAGGTGTACAGCATCAGGTATACAGCATCAGGTATACAGCATCAGGTATACAGCATCAGGTATACAGCATCAGGTAAACAGCATTAGGTATACAGCATCAGGCATACAGCATCAGGCATACAGCATCAGGTATACAGCATCAGGTATACAGCATCAGGCATACAGCATCAGGCATACAGCATCAGGCATACAGCATCAGGCATACAGCATCAGGTACACAGCATCAGGTATACAGCATCAGGCATACAGCATCAGGCATACAGCATCAGGCATACAGCATCAGGTATACAGAATCAGGTATACAGCATCAGGCATACAGCATCAGGTATACAGCATCAGGTATACAGCATCAGGTATGCAGCATGAGGTAGCTAGTATAAAGCATCTGTACCATATAGACAAAGAGAAGTGGGTTTACAGCATCTGTCACCATGGAGACAAAGATTAGTGGGTTTACAGTCTGTTACCATGGAGACAGAGACAGGTGGGTTTACAGTCTGTTACCATGGAGACAGAGACAGGTAGGTTTTACAGCACCTGTTACCATGGAGACAAAAACATGTAACAATGAAATTGAAACCTGACCTGACTCTCTCTTCCTGAATGTCTGATTGTGTTCCAGTGATTGTGCAGCTGTGGCTCAATGGTTAGAGCGGTCGTCCTCCAACTTGAAGGTTGGTGGATCGATCCCGGCTTCCACTGCCAAATGTCGAAATGTCCTTGGGCAAGACACTGAACCCCATGTTGCCCCCCGATCTGCGTATCGGGTTGTGTGAGTGTTAGCCCCTACCCTCTCCCCCTGATATACATATCGGGTTGCGTGAATGGGTAAATGCAAAACCTTGTAGTGTGAAAGCACTTTGAGTTGTCTGAATGACTAGAAAAGTGCTATACAAATACAGGACATTTACCATTCCTTTATTTAATCATCAGAAGAGAAGAATTAAACCAAACTTACAGAAGTTGTACTCATCGTACCAGAGACTCCGTCATGGCACCATTTAATTCTGATGTTCACGCTTCTTTGGCATCGATGTGCTGGAATCCTGAGGTTTTTTTACCTATGGTAAAAATTATTTCACTGATTTTTGTAAAGTAGTTGTTTATTTTCAGTTTTACTCATTATCATTGGGTTTACTTTAAGCCAACAGATCTGACACATTGAACAATATTTATCTGATGTGCTGACATCTGTTTGTGACGCCGTTCAGCTCTGGACATCCCTCCACCATCAGCCTCTGTTAGTCACCACGTCGCCCTTTAACTGAACACTATCCAAAATGAAACTCATTCTTCCTCCCAGAGAGGACATGAGCACTCGGAGACACGGGCGGCTTGTTGGTTTGTTTCTAAAAGCAGAGAAGGTGACCTATTTAGAAAGGTTACTTTCTTAGCCCTGTGGCTGGATTAGAAAACAAAGCATGAGCACTAAATTTATCCTGTTCCTTATCTGATGCTGCAGCCTCATCGTGATAAGAACTGTGTGCATCTCCCCGCCTCTGGATTAATGCACTGTCCTTAGACTGCTGCAGCCATGAATAACAAGTCACCATCATCCATCCAACTGTATGAGTGGCCACTGGCAAGGCAGCGATTTCACGCACTGGATACAGCCATTATGATGTTTTTACAACCAGCTTCATAAAGTTTGTTATGTGAAAAACGATGAAGCAAAAGAAAAACCGTGACGCTTCATGCTTTTAGGTATAAAATCAGTTAAAAGAAGATTCAAAACAGAAAATGATAAAAGGCTAATGTTCAGATCAGAGAAGAGAAAAGGTGATCACATGGATGAAAATGTTGACAGACAGCACTGAGTCCAAACAGGTTCTCCAACTGTACAAGTTATTGAATCAAGTCAAATCATTCACATTTATTGAAAGTAAAATTTGGTTTTTATGTATTGTTGCTAAAACTAAACAGAAATGCTGCTATCATTAACAAAATGCTTATTTAAACCAACACTAAGTAACTTTTCAACCTTCATGAAATAGTTTCATAACTTCTGTGATTATATGGCGACTTACAACAAGTTGAATGACACCTCTGTCATGGCTTGAGGGGGTCTGTATCGCTTTCACTGGCACTAAACAACTTTGAGGAGGATGGTGGGAACCCTGCCACACAAAAAACTACGAATGGATAGGCTGCTTTTCGGCATACGTCACTTCCCCTTTCCCCATTCGTCATAAACACGGAACTCGATGCGACCTGTTACGCGCAACTGCAGCTAACATGGCAGAAGCCCCGAAAAAACGAAAAGTTTTGTCTGAGGAGACAAAAAAAAGAAAAAGGGAGAGTAACCGGATAAAAGGACAGTCAAGAATCAACATAGGCCCGGCTTTCACTCGCTGGTGTGAGCTCAAAGGGGGGGTCGCGGTACCAAACAGAAATTAGACGTTCTTATTATCAACATCATCTTAAAACACTGTTTAGCTACAATTAGATACATTACCTTGTCGCTATCCATCACTCACTCAACCACTGGAAACCGAAATGTAATGTAGTTCAGTCCAACTGCTGGCGGTATCTGGATTTTACGACGCTACGCGCTGGTGCTCATGGGAAATGCAGGCTTCGTTCACGTAAAATAATACCGCTTTTGTCCAGTGGCGCCGCCAAAATAAACCTAAACTGAAAGTTCCTAAGTATTGCTTTAAAAGAAATGTAAGATTTCTTAAATGCAACAAAATGCCGAGAACATTTCTCAGAAATATTACGCAAATTCCATATCATTTTTTTTTTATAACTTTAAAGGAATTTAAAAAGTACATTGTCCTCAAATTGAACATTTTTTAAAGTTTTGTTTAACTAATTCTGCCAAAAGCAGATGTGACATCAGGACAAACTGTAAACATGAATGAAACTGTGGGGAAGTTGCAAGTTTCTGCAGGTTTTCAGCTTTTAAAAACATGATTATAAAATGTAAAACAAAACTGTTTCTGTGCTGATTTCATGTGTCTGTCGAACATTAAATTCACACACATTCCCAACTAATGAACATGTGTCCGTGTGGGAGAGTAAGCTGGATCTACTCTGTGGTACTTCAGGTTCTGTTGCCAGTGACAGAGGGAAACAGTAACCATAACAACAGGTAACCGTTAACAACCAGCATCCACGGCGACTGCAGCTCACAAATTAGCTCTCTAATTACAGAGATGCAGCTCAGAGCTGCTGCTGCTGATAACAACAGACCTTCCTCAAGAGTTTTCCATCCTAGAACAAATAACAGCAACACATCAGACATGAAGCAGGAAAATAAAATCTCATCAGAAAGGATCAAATGTGGCTCCTGACTGATCAGCTGATCCGATTAGCTGACAAATCTTCAAGCTTTTACTCTTTGGATGACACCTCTGGTCAAACCTTTCCCATTCTTGTTAAAAAAAAAACCCAAACATACATAAGTTAAAAAAAAAAAATCAAAGCGTGATTCTTTTGACAGATAAAACCCAGATGTTCAAGCCTCATCCTCATCACCTTCCTCTTGTAACAGGCTGTTAAACGGATGTTGCCAGAGGAACTGGGTCACCGCTGTTCATCGATGATGTGACTGACAGAAGCAGCAGGATCACTTCTAATGCATGAAGAAGATTCTTTTTTTTTATTGCTCTATTTGAGCTTGAAGCTCCCAAACTGTTGGAAAGTGTGTCATTACAAATGGATCATGACCTAAAACGAACCAAAGAGTTCCTCAAAGTAAAAACAGAAGAATCTTAAACTGACAGAGTTTTCCAAGAACATATATAAATCCCTCTTTACTGAAAACTGAGAAAAACTGGGATGGAAAACAATCTAACATGAAAACTTTATGAAATAAAATATTTTTCTCCACATAACTGGAGAAATGAAACATACAGTTAAGTACAACCAGAAAAAAAAACAAGAATAGATTAAACAAACTGCAACTTGTGAATTTTGTCATTAATCTACTCATTATTTCTCTTTTTATCCCTTCAGAGAAAAACTGTGACATCATTTATGATGTTATACAAAAATGACAATGAAATGAAATTCTGTAAATATGTAGTCAATCATGTAAAAAGTATTACTAAAAAGAGGTATGATAAAGTGTTTGTGCTTTTATTTTGTCAAATATGGTAAATAATTATATAACATGTTTTTTTTTTTTCAAAACACACTGTAACCTTTTCAGGTTTTTCAACCATCTGGTCGTCTTTCAGGTTGACGTTCTATGACTTGATCTGCAGGGTCTTTGGTTGTATGTTAAATGTTTCTCTAACAGATCCTGAAACATGGATTCAGATTCGAACAGAGACCTTTTTCACTTTTACAATCCATCCTGATCCAACATCAGTGTGATTACCTGGATGTATGTGTGTGTGTGTGTGTGTGCACGCATGTGTTGCTGTCATGGCAGTAAAACGTTAGATTCGATGCGAGGAGACGAGCGGCGCTCTTGGCCCGACAGTAGGCCTGACTCAGACTCTGCAACACCTGCGGGAGCTTTGTCCCATCACCATATCTGTGTGTTTCACACCGTGTGTCTGAATTCACTCTCACTGTATGTGTGTGTGTGTGTTGTGTGTGTGTGTTTATGGGCTCAGGGCGGCTGCATGCACATTGTGGCGGGGAGCTGAGAGCGGGAATAACACTGTGATGAGTTTAAGAAGTCTTGACAGCAGATGTCTGCGTAACACACAGAGAGGACATGTGCACGCAGAAAAATCAAGGACATCACGTCATGCGTGCCAGTCACTTAAAGTAACAGTTTCCTCTCGCAGCTTAAAAGACAGATTATGTGCAGAAAAGGCTACAGATGCTGTTAAATGGATTTATACATCAGTGCTGTGGATTTTAGTTGAGGAGGGATTTGAAACACTGACCGCACACGGGACGATGCAGCGTTGCTAGGTAGAGGATGATAAAGTCTGATTGGTGAGATTTGTCAGTGTGAACAGATGCTGATGTGTAGGCGGAGGCCAAGTTCAGCTCTGTGAGACACGCTCACACAGTCAGACACACAAGCTTGTTCAAATTTAAATTCAGAGACAAAACCCAAAAGCATGTTCACAAACCAAACTGGAAATGACCATGAAGTCTGGCTAAACAAATTCCAGGAAGCATTGCAGTAGAGGTCCTGGAGAAACCTGGAAGCACTGCAGTGAAGGTCCTGGAGAAACCTGTTAGCATTGCAGTGAAGGTCCTGGAGAAACCTGTTAGCATTGCAGTGAAGGTCCTGGAGAAACATGTTAGCATTGCAGTGAAGGTCCTGGAGAAACCTGGAAGCATTGCAGTGCAGGTCCTGGAGAGACCTGGAAGCAGTGCAGTGAAGGTCCTGGAGAAACCTGTTAGCATTGCAGTGAAGGTCCTGGAGAAACCTGTTAGCATTGCAGTGAAGGTCCTGGAGAAACCTGTTAGCATTGCAGTGAAGGTCCTGGAGAAACCTGGAAGCATTGCAGTGAAGGTCCTGGAGAAACCTGGAAGCATTGCAGTGAAGGTCCTGGAGAAACCTGTTAGCATTGCAGTGAAGGTCCTGGAGAAACCTGGAAGCATTGCAGTGAAGGTCCTGGAGAAACCTGGAAGCATTGCAGTGAAGGTCCTGGAGAAACCTGTTAGCATTGCAGTGAAGGTCCTGGAGAGACCTGTTAGCATTGCAGTGAAGGTCCTGGAGAAACCTGGAAGCATTGCAGTGAAGGTCCTGGAGAAACCTGTTAGCATTGCAGTGAAGGTCCTGGAGAAACCTGTTAGCATTGCAGTGAAGGTCCTGGAGAAACCTGTTAGCATTGCAGTGAAGGTCCTGGAGAAACCTGTTAGCATTGCAGTGAAGGTCCTGGAGAGACCTGGTAGCAGTGCAGTGAAGGTCCTGGAGAAACCTGGAAGCATTGCAGTGCAGGTCCTGGAGAGACCTGGAAGCAGTGCAGTGAAGGTCCTGGAGAAACCTGTTAGCATTGCAGTGAAGGTCCTGGAGAAACCTGTTAGCATTGCAGTGAAGGTCCTGGAGAAACCTGGAAGCATTGCAGTGAAGGTCCTGGAGAGACCTGTTAGCATTGCAGTGAAGGTCCTGGAGAAACCTGTTAGCATTGCAGTGAAGGTCCTGGAGAAACCTGGAAGCATTGCAGTGAAGGTCCTGGAGAAACATGTTAGCATTGCAGTGAAGGTTCTGGAGAAACTTGTTAGCATTGCAGTGAAGGTCCAGGAGAGACCTGGAAGCAGTGCAGTGAAGGTCCTGGAGAAACCTGGAAGCATTGCAGTGAAGGTCCTGGAGAAACCTGTTAGCATTGCAGTGAAGGTCCAGGAGAGACCTGGAAGCAGTGCAGTGAAGGTCCTGGAGAAACCTGGAAGCACTGCAGTGAAGGTCCTGGAGAAACCTGTTAGCATTGCAGTGAAGGTCCTGGAGAAACATGTTAGCATTGCAGTGAAGGTCCTGGAGAGACCTGGAAGCAGTGCAGTGAAGGTCCTGGAGAAACCTGGAAGCATTGCAGTGCAGGTCCTGGAGAGACCTGGAAGCAGTGCAGTGAAGGTTCTGGAGAAACATTTTAGCATTGCAGTGAAGGTCCTTGAGAAACCTGTTAGCATTGCAGTGAAGGTCCTGGAGACACATGTTAGCATTGCAGTGAAGGTCCTGGAGAAACCTGTTAGCATTGCAGTGAAGGTCCTTGAGAAACCTGTTAGCATTGCAGTGAAGGTCCTGGAGAAACATGTTAGAAATTGCAGTGAAGGTCCTGGAGAAACCTGTTAGCATTGCAGTGAAGGTCCTGGAGAAACCTGTTAGCATTGCAGTGAAGGTCCTGGAGAGACATGTTAGCATTGCAGTGACGGTCCTGGAGAAACATGTTAGCATTGCAGTGACGGTCCTGGAGAAACATGTTAGCATTGCATTGCAGTGAAGGTCCTGGAGAAACATGTTAGCATTGCAGTGAAGGTCCTGGAGAGACCTGGAAGAAGTGCAGTGAAGGTCCTGGAGAAACCTGGAAGCATTGCAGTGCAGGTCCTGGAGAGACCTGGAAGCATTGCAGTGCAGGTCCTGGAGAGACCTGGAAGCATTGCAGTGCAGGTCCTGGAGAGACCTGGAAGCAGTGTAGTGAAGGTCCTGGAGAAACCTGTTAGCATTGCAGTGAAGGTCCTGGAGAGACCTGTTAGCATTGCAGTGAAGGTCCTGGAGAAACCTGTTAGCATTGCAGTGAAGGTCCTGGAGAAACCTGTTAGCATTGCAGTGAAGGTCCTGGAGAAACCTGGAAGCATTGCAGTGAAGGTCCTGGAGAAACCTGGAAGCAGTGCAGTGAAGATCCTGGAGAAACCTGTTAGCATTGCAGTGAAGGTCCTGGAGAAACCTGGAAGCATTGCAGTGAAGGTCCTGGAGAAACCTGGAAGCATTGCAGTGAGGGTCCTGGAGAAACCTGGAAGCATTGCAGTGAGGGTCCTGGAGAAACCTGGAGGCAGTGCTCCAGGTGCTCCAGATGCTGACATCATGCAGCAGGTCTGTAGATTCTGCTGAGCACTGAGTACAAACCTGGTGTTTACGTGAGGGAAGGTACAGACACTGAAGCATGCTGGGTAAACAGACTGATTTCATTTAAACGGAGAAAACAAACAAGCTCCATCCAGCAGCTCTGCATTTATCTGCTGGGCTAAAATGTTCTGATTCTTCATGAAAAACACGAGAATTGACAAAAAAAAAAGATGTTGATAAACCTCCTAGTTTAATTATTTGATCCAAAAACAACAGAATATTTGGGCCCGAGCTAAGAAGCTACAGCCCGATATGAAGAGGAAGATGAGAAGTGATGAAGGTGACACAGGAAAACATTTTGGTTAATATTTTTAGTTGAACTCAGTTTCAGAAACGTTCTGACACTGAGACAACAATAACTGGACAAAATAAATTCAGGAAAAGAAGATTAAAAGAAGGAAATGAGTTCTACTGTAACTCAACTCACATGTTAAAACCTACATCCATGATATATAAAACCCCAGCAGCTCAACTGTAACTTTAAATAAAAAAAAAAAAATACATACATTTGAGTAGAATTTTCTTTTTGCTGTATTTTAATTTCTTTTAAAAAATTGTTGCTGGACAAAGCAGTTTAAAATGAAAAGCTCAATAATAAATTTACTGTCATCAGATTTGTTATTATCGTTCATAATAATGAACAGAACAACTTGAATTTCAAACAAATAAGCAAAAAATTAAAACTTTTGTGAACAAAATATTTAAAATATCTGCCTGATGGACAGTTCTCAAATTTAACCTAATCCTGTCTGTTGTACTGCTCATGTATATTCAAGAAAGATGTACGGTAGTAAAGTCACTAAAGTACTAAATTACTAAAGTTAATAAAGTAAAGAAACTTCAGGATCAGAATGAGGTTTATTCAGCCCAGATGTTACACACCAGGATCGGGTTCTCATTAGTTCTTGTCCTTATAAACAGACATCATTAGACATAAAACACAGACAGCAGAGACATTCAGCAGCATCGTCCACCATCAATGTCTGACTGATATTTGAAGGTGTTTATATTGATGAATCTAATTATTTCCACGAGAGAAGAAGTTTTGTCCTCATGAAGGTGTTAAACATGTTTGTTCAACATGGTGATGGTCTAGAGGAAGAAACTGGTCTTGGATCTTGTGATTTTGACGCATAGTGATCTGTAGGGCATATAGATCTTGAATGGAGGGCAGATTAGCACCAGACTTTATGGTGCGGTCTGTTTCTGTCTAGTCTGGTTGCTGGTCCAAACCAGACTGATGGACCAGCAGAGACTCCTTAACGGTTCTGTAGAATTTCACCAGCAGCTTCTGTAGCAGGTTAAACTCCTGCAGGACATTCAACCTCTGCTGGACCTTCTTAATGACCAGGTCTATGTTGGCAGTCTGTTTCAGGTCCTGGTGGTCCCCAGAGGGGCTGATCTGACTGCATCAGTCGACCAGCTGTTCCACTTCCTGTCTGTAAGCAGACTTGTCTCTGTCCGTGATGAGGACAGTGACTGCTGTGTCATCTGCAAACAGAGTTTAACAGACAGGTTGAGCAGCCGTTAGAGGGAGAATATCAGGGGGGACAGCACACATCCTTGTGGGGCGCCTGTGCTGATAGTCCAAGTGTTGGATGCTATTTCCTACTGTGTCCTGTCTGTCAGAAAGTTTGTGATCCCCTGACAGGTGGAGGCTGGGACAGTTTGGACTGGAGGACTTCTGGGAAGATGATTGTTAAATGCTGAGCAGAAGTCCATGAACAGCATCCTGACGTACGTCCCTGCAGCGTCGAGGTGTTGCAGGATGTAACGCAGCTCCATGTTGACTGACTGCATCATCCACTGACCTGTTTAAAATTATATTTTCTAGCTTGATAGTTGAAACTTTTTGTTGTAAATCATTTATCTGTTTCTGCTCTCCTGTTTTACGTACTGTTTTTTTTAATGCACATCACACATTCCTCACAGAACTTAATTAATTTCAAAATAAGATGGTTCAGTCGATCTTCATGTGGAATGTTTTTCATACAATGGCTGAGGTTTGAATGAGGAAATGTTCTCAGAAGTATATAAACATGTGTGTGTGTGTGTTGCGTGCGTGCTGGATGAGTGCTAGAAAATAACTGGAGGAACCGTGGGCCAATCATCCGTCTCCGCTGGTCAGGAATGCACCTCCAGCTCTAACATGCAGCCTGGGTAGCCCCAGTGCTCCATCATCCACCCTCCCCCATCCTCCCCCCACAGCAGCCTGAGCAGGGCTTCCCCTCCTCCATCCCCCACCTCCCCACCCCCCTCCTCACCTCAGAGCAACTGCATGTGTTCACAAGCCCTCAGGATCCCCGATCACCAGATACAAAAAGAAAATCTCTGCTTGTTCACAGCAGCCTACACAGGATATTAACAACACTCGTGCACGCACACACACATGCACACACACTGACACACACACGCGCTCAGACCACAACAACTCAACAAGAGCTGCAGGAGGGAGGAAGAGAAGGGATTACAGCCTCAGAGAAATAACAGCAGCAGCCTCAGCACACATGCACACAAGCATGTCAGATTCATGACCAAAGACAAGGGGAGACAGAGAGGGAGGTTTCAACCCAGGGTTTGACCCAGGTGCCGTTGAGCAGAGGGATGTTGGTGGAGCAGGGAGGAGGAGAGAAAGTTAGGCTGAATCGAGGATTTTTAATTGACAGCAGTTCAAATCCTCCCAACCAGCAAAGTGTAGGTCACCCATCCTCCCCATCCTCCTCCCCCCAGGCGAGGGTATTAAGAGTGAAAAGCATTAGAAAGAGTGAGGATTTAAAAAGTCTTCCACTTACACACACACACACACACACACACACCAGTGTGTTTTGGTATCCCTATGGGGACCGTCCATTGACTTCCATTGATTTTAGTAACTAGATTTATACCTAACCCAAACCCTTTTCCTAACCTTAACCATTACTGATCTATAACTAACCCTAAGACTAACTAAAACTCTATTCACACCATACCTATAAACCTAACCCCTAACCCTAAAAAGGGGATTCCCCTCATGGGGACCAGGCTTCGGTCCCCACAAGAACCCTCGGACCCCAGAAAGATAGTAAAAGTCAGGAAACGGGTCCCCAGGAGGTCAGAAATACAAACCCACACACACACACACACACACACACACACACACACACACACACACACACACACACACACACACACACACCGTTTAAAAAGAAATATGAACACAACAACTCACTTTTTACATCAATATATTTTCATTTTACTAACAATGAATTAGATATTTTGACTTGTTTTAACATAAAGATGACCAGGAGGACACAATCTTTAAAAAAACTGATCCTCGTAACTGTTCTGCTGGACCTGCAGAACTAGAACAAGTCCAGGGTCTGCTGCTTTTTAGGAGCATCAGGGGTCAGAACAGCATCTTCATCATCTGTTTAAACAGAAGACAGAAAGCTGTAGTTCAGCTGTTGTTCTGTGTCACTAGGCTTTGTTGTGTCTTGGTCACATTGTTCTCTTAATTTTGTTTATTTGTTTTAATTTGAAGTGTAAATTCTGCATTCTGAGTAAGTAAAACTTCCTGTTTTATTTTGTTACAGTTGACTCTACTTCCTGTTTTTGAGTGACATCATGTTTCAGTTACTGAGTATGATTTATCTTATTTGTTTCTGTCGTAAACATGAACTTGGTCTGCTTTTCTACAAAATCCTTGATTTTTCATTTCAAAGTTCGGAATTGTTTCACTTTAAGCTCCTCTCATGTTGTGAAATATTTACCAGCTGCTTTTTAAAATCCTCAGGTGAACAATATTTTTCATGTATTTTTTTATGTATTGAATCATCCTGATTGGGATACAGCTGATCAAGTTTTCATGTATTTTAAACTTTTACATAAGTTCTCTAAAAAAAACACATTTAAGAAATCAACTGCACCCTTGTCTAAAATGATATTTCATACATATTTAACAAATAAATAGATGTTTTCTTTTGTTTTTGCACTGAGTCTTTCATACACAAGTTTCCAGATTTATACATGTTGGAGATAAAAATGACTGATCTGCATGGACAGTAAGGTGTGTGTTAAGTGTGTTTCTGCGGCTGACTCGAGGCTGGCAGCGCCTCTCGTGGTCCTCCATTTGTTTATGTTTTCATGTCGTTGTGGGAGGGAGCTGAATTTGTTTGAAAAGTGCCCAGCAGGAAGAGGCTGTCCTACTTTATCTCTGATTAAACAGGTCACATCAGGGATGTGACTCACATGAAATTATGAGAACACGGGAGAAATAAACTGTAAATTAAACTGTCCTGGAGGTTTTCTTGACCTGGTTGTAGAAGACGTGGTAAATGTCTGATCATATTTGTTTATGTTTATTAACAGACTCATAATGGGGGTTTCTCTCTTACATCACAACTGCTATTATTTCGTGTCTCCTCTTCTTTCATTTTCCGCCTTCAGTTTTTGACATCTCCTCCTCTCTTCTCGCTCACCAATTCACAGGTTACCATGGCGACACACTGTAGTACTCACCAGTTGCCAAGGCTCATCTCCACGCGAGCACAGCATCCCTCCCACTGCAATCGGATGGATTGTGTGTTGGATATGAGGATGTGTTTTTCTTATTGTTGCTTTTAACTGAGGAACTAATCTGCAGTACTGCTGCTTGGCCACCAGGGGGAGGTGGAGTCGTAACAGAAGAACCTTGATCATGCTGTAACTAAATGGATTATCATCCTAACCTTTTTAATTTTTTAAATTACAGGTTGAAACTTACAACTTTTGAAAAAGGTGTGTTTTGTTTGATGAAAGGGTTTAATTTTGAACTGATTTAGAAAATTTAGAACTCTCAGCCTCAGATAAAGAAGCTGCTGAGAACAACTTCATTAAATGTATTTAAATATCACAAATGACCTTCAATCAGGAGTAAAATCTCCTTCACTCTCATCCATAAAAACACAAAGTTATGTTACAGTTCTGTTACATTGACATCCATCCATCCATCCATCCATCCATCCATCCATCCATCCATCCATCCATCCATCCATCCATCCATCCATCCATCCATCCATCCATCCATCCATCCATCCATCCATCACTCATTCATCCATGCATCCATCCATCCATCCATCTCATCCATCCTCCCTCTTCCACTCATTCTGTTGTCAGACTGCAGGATCAACGGGTTCAGGAGAAAAACCCAGACATGCCACACCCCAGCAACACTCTCCAGGTCTTCCAGATGTTCTCAGGCCAGAGAAGATATACAATCCCTCCAGTGAATTCTGGGTCTGCTCGGGGGTCTCCTCCCAGTAAGACTTGCCTGGGAAACCTCCTCGGAGAGGCGACCGGGATTCATGACCAGATGCCTGAACCGCCTCAGCTGACTCCTTTTGATGTGGAGGAGCAGCAGCTTTACTTTAGGCTCCTCAGCTGATCTCTGAGGCTGAGCCAAGCCACCTTATGGAAGAAACTAACTTCAGCCTGTATCTGGGATCTTATTCTTTCAGTCAGGATTCAGATCTCAAGATCAGGTGAGAGTCATAACATAAACAGCTTTGCCTTTCAGCTCAACTCCTTCTTCCCTATGATAAAGTCTAGCAGTGCTCTCATCACTGAGGATGAAACTCCAATCCGTCGGTCCATCTCCTGCTCCATCCTGTCATCAATCATGAACAAGATGTCCGCTGAAGGAAAAGACTAAGGAAATTTCCACCTTTTTCTGCTTTCTACCATGTTAATACAAACTAAATCCAATTTCAAGTTTGGACACAAGTCATCTGGTCCTTGCCATGTCAGAGTTCTGAGTCCCTCTGATAGAATTTGCTGTTACACTTCAACTATTTACAAAAAATAAGATGAAGAGGCTTTTTAAAGTGAGAGGCGTTCTGTAGGTTCTGATCTCATGTTGAGATGAACGAATGAACGAACGAACGAACGAACGAACGAACGAACGAACGAACGAACGAACGAACGAACGAACGAAGGAAGGAAGGAAGGAAGGAAGGAAGGAAGGAAGGAAGGAAGGAAGGAAGGAAGGAAGGAAGCTAGCAAGCAAGCTAGCAAGCTAGCAAGCTGCGGGTGGGGGCAGGAAAGCCCATACTGTTTCATCACTGAATCACTGCCACAGTTGAATTATTTAGCAGATGCAGAGAAGTAACAGAGATTAAATCAAATATTAATGATCCTAAAGAGCTCAGTGTCTCCACAGGTTAGCTGATGAAAAAACATCAACCTTTTTTTGATATGGCTGATTTCTTTATATTTAGGCAGTTAGAAAATGTAGTTCCTTGTGATTTGATTAGTGTAAAGTATTTTAGTCATATGAATACCAAAGTTAGACCTTAATTTGACTCTTGTATAAAGAGGTCAGAGGTCAGCTGAATGACTGGAAGGTGTCCACCTCTTGTGGCTGCAGAACAAACCCAAAACATCAGCCCTTCTCTGCCGTGCTGACAGCTGGTCCGAGCTGTTTGTGCTGATATGTTGCATTTGGTTTTCTATAAACATGCTGATGTGCATCATGGGTAGACCTCTCTGCTTTGTTCTTGTCTTTCTAGACAAGTCAGAGTATCAAAGTTAAAGTGCATCCCATGGAATCTGATTCATTTCAGAAAGTTTCCAGCTGTGGGTGTTTTAAGTTTTCTCTCTTCTCAGTGACCTTCCTCAGATGAAAAGTCTCGTCATCTCTGGTCCTCCTGCCTCCCTTACTGCCACTGATCTAACACCAGTCCAATCAGCTCCTCTGTCCTCCAAATTCAAGTCTCCTAAATGTCCTTTTGTTCTGAAGATGATTGTTTTGACGTCTTATTCACAGCTCCTATTTTTAGCATCGAGTCGCTGGCCTTAAAAGGCAGCTGAATCTTTACCGTATGTGCACTTACACAAGCAGAGAGCCAGGATCTACTGTCAGTGTGGATTAGAGGAACGGGCCCACACAGGTGTCCTGTGGTTGGATTCGCTGCAGGGCAAAAAACCTGAATGGGACCAAAGCAAGAAAATAAAACAAAAACCTGCAAAAAAAACCCCAAAACAACAAGAAATACTCATAAAACCAGGAACATTTCAACAGGCCCAGAAGAAGACAGAAACATATTACCGGTAAATACTCTTTTTTAAATAAATTGGTTTTCATAACAGAGCTGAAGCTTCAGGCAGTAGCAGCCTTCTAAATTATTCTCACTGGATTTATTGAGTGTTGAATCATTGGAACCATCCTCATCACCATAACTATCTTTATCACCAACATCCTTAAAATGTCACTATTAATATAAAAAAAAGATTTTGTACATTTTTGCAAAAGGGGAAGTTAATTCTAAAAGTGGAGGAGCCTGATAGCTGAAAGCTCTACCTCCCATTCTACTTTTATAAACTTTGGGAACCAAAAGCACACCTGCAAGAGCACAGTCAGAAGTAAAGTTCTAATGCATTCTGGATTTTACGGAGAGCCAACGAAGTGATGCTAAAACCGGAGAAATATGGTCTCTGCTTCTAACTCTCATCAGAACTCTGGCAGCAGCATTTTGGATCAGCTGGAGGTCTTTAACAGAACTATTAGAACACCCTGATAAAGAATTACAGTAGTCAAGTCTAGAAGTAATAAATGCATGAACTAAGGTTTCTTCATCACTTTGATTCAGAATGCTCCTAATTTTTGCAATGTTACTCAGGTTGTCATGGTAACATGTTTTATATGAGAAAAAAAGGAAATGTCTTGGTTAAAGATAACACCCAGGGTCCTTAAATTATTGTTGGCAGAAAAGTCAATAGCACCTAAAATAAGATACTGACCACATTCAGGTCCAAAAACCACAACCTGTCTTGTCTGAGTTAACAAAAAAAAATACAAAAAACAAAAAAAATAATCATCATCCAACTGACTTCATTGATAAATATAACTGAGTATTATCAGCATAAAGATGAAAATGTATTTCATGATGTCTAATTATTTAAAGTTACATTATGTAAGAATTAGACCTTGTTGTCAATTTCAAATCCTGCCGTTTATGTAGAAAAAAAAAAAACATCTGTCCTCAGCCACTCACTCCCTCCCTTCCTTAATTTCTCTGTTGAGTTGCCAGTTCTGATGTTGATTCTCGTTTTTTTGTTTCTCTTGTATTTGATCAATTTTTGGGAATATCAGAAGGCCTATTTGTTCAGCGCTGAGTTTTCCTAAGTGCATTTGAACGCCCCATCACGTGCAGCTCGGCTGATCAGTAGGAAGGATGTGGTGGTTTCTGACTTTTTGCTGCTGGTCGTTGTGGAATTCCAGCTGCTTGTGTTGAAGACTTGGCAGCCTTACAGACTCACATGTGATTCGTTATGGAACCAGGAAGTCTAGACGTGTAAATAATGATTCCAGCCCGGGCTAGCTATTTAAAATGACCAAAACTAGCGACCACCCAGCCAGCTGAGATCAAGATCTGTTACAATGTGACTTTATTTTTAACATTGTGGAAGATTAGACTGTTTGTATCTCACTGTAAAATTCTTACATACAGTACCTTTAACCCAGAAGTAGCATACATAGACAGTAAAAAAATGGCCCAAGCACCGAACCCTGAGGAACTCCATGACTGAGTCTGGTGCATGAAGAAGATTCATTATTCACATGAACAAACTGGAATCTACTGGATAAATACAGGTTAATCAACTTAATTGCAGATCTCTGAATCCCAATATCACAGTCAAGCCTGTGCATCAAGATCTCTGTGACATCACATGGCAAATACAGACTCAAGTCCACAGTTTAAGGTCAAGTGCTTCCTCAGAGCAGCTAGAAATTTGATGTCACAAGATTTGAACATCAAACGCACACAGACATGATCAAGCAAACGGTCCAGCCGTCTCCTCAAGTTTCATTTTCCACTGGAGAGTTCCAGCTCTCACCTGAGCCTGCATCATTCAGGTGAGTCGAGCCAATCCAACACAAAGCGCCAGACGGCTCGACATGACTGAGAACAGACAGCCAGCTGATTGGGTTTCAGGTTGTTCCAAGTCTGCTCACACAAAGAACTGAGGCAAGCTGATAAACTCCAGGCAGAAATTAAGGCAACTCTGAGAGCTGCACTGAGATCTTTAAACACATGTTAAATCCTTAATGATAAAAAACACTTCACTGTTTCAGTAACAGCAAGAACAATCAAAACTGGATAAAAGGCACAAAGATTTAAGAAAAAAAATATAACCAAACAGAGACAAAGTGCTGTCATCAAACTATCAAACACTGAAGTGCTTCCTGTTTGACTCAGGAGCTAAATCAGAACCAAGAAGGTTCTAATAGTTCTTTTTAAAGCCTCCGGGCTCTGCTGCATGTTGAGACACTGACTCATGCAGACTTTGCAGAAAAATTATTTATTTATATGGAACTCATTTTATTTTTAATTACATACATTTAAATAACGTGATCTGAAATTCGTGCTCTTGTTTCTGCATCATGTTAATTTGACTTTTGCTTTTTTGATCCAAATAAACAGCTACAGTATTTTATTAAGAAAAACTGATTAGGTTCCAAATTTGTTTTTATTTGACAGACGCTGATAAATTAACTTTTAACACAAGATGGTGAAAGTGATTTCACTTTCAATTTTTGATATGATGTGATCTTTTTGGTATGAACAGGGTGATATTTATCAATGTATAGGGTCTTTAACATCTGTCAGTAAACATCTGGGAAGTGAGTAAACCAGCTGCTGGAGTTTTAGGAGAGAAATCTTGTCCCATTCTTTGATGCAGGATTCTAGCTGCTCAACAGTCCTGAGTGGTTTCATGATGCTCCAGATGTTTTCTAATGGTGAAACATCTGGACTGCAGGCAGGTCCAGTACTCGGACTCTTCTCCTGTGAAACTATGCTGTTGTTATGAATGCAGTGTGTGGTATTGTCTTGCTAGAATACACAAGACCTTCTCTGAAAAGAAATGTTTAGATGGGAGCAGATGTTGAAGATGTTACAGAGTTAAAGCTCTTCTAGAGGTTGTTGATAACATCTGGACCAAACCCTTTTCTTTTTAAACTGCAAAGCAAGCATACTGTACTCAGGTCCACGAGAAAGCTTGTCAGGTTAGGGTTCTTTGTTCCTGTTTTGCTCACAGAGTAGTCGCTCTTAATCACCGGAAGTTAGTTTTTTGTTTTTATACATGTTGTGATTTCTGGGCTCTGTGATATTTTACTACAGTCAGCTTTATTAACTGATCCAGTATCTCAAAGTTTAATTTCACTCGTTGTGTTGTTTAACATGTCAACATTAGCTTTCTTAACCGACGCTAACACATGACAGAAAGGCTCTTTCTGTTTTGAGCTTGAGTTTCTGAACATTCCGGGAGTTTTTGATGAGAGGAGAAACTCAAAGTTTGTCAACCTTCAATAGAATTCACATTCTTTTTCTTCATATGAGCCATTTATTAAACATCAGGCTGATTCCATGATTCTCGGATCTGAACGTTGACGCCCGTCCGGGAGGATTCAGACTGGGACAGATTTTAAATGTTTCTCATGCTTAATGATGAATTGTTTTAGTTCTATAATTCATCTTTGTGTCTGATTAAGTTCTGTATTTAATTTTTGGATGGTGTCACAGAAGATTATAAAGAATTTATTTGACAGAGTTATTCTGAGTGTCTTGGATTCAGATGATTTATGTTCCTGGTTTGTTTGAACTCTGGTCCTTCTCTCTCACTGATGTAACATATTTACCTCCTCTGTCAGTCTTTTGCTTTGCAGCCTCCCCCTCCCTCGTCTATCAGTAGATTATTGCAGCAGAGAGGGGATTTGGGAAGCTACATTTCATTAAGGCGACCTATTGACAGCCCATCATGCTTATCACCAGCAGTAATGTAAAAATATGTCATCTGGATTGCTATTTTAATGCCTAAAAAATCTAGAAGAGAAACAAGAGCACAGATCTGCCTCACTTTGAAAAAGCTGCACTAAACCTCTGGAGGGACACATAAAAGCATCAAACAGACAGAAAAACTGTCTGAAACATTCCAGAATTCAACCAAAGTGGGATAAGATTTAAAAACACGCGAGAGACAGACTGAGAACTGCTAATCAGTTTTATTTAAACGTTGTGTGGATTCCTGTAGCATCTTTTATCTTCCTGTTACCACGAGTTCCTCCATGAGACAGTCAATGTTTACATACGCACAGTTTATTTAAAACCAACCTTAATGAGTGTCTCAATATACAAAACCATAATTTACATAAAACTCAATAAAAAATCTACTGCGATAAAATAAACCTGCTCATAAAGATCGAGGTGCCAGAACTAAAAACCAGTAAAAACTAGAAAAGCACTCTGAGAGTGCAGACCTCCACTCTCCCCCCCAGATTACCCCGCGTTACGCCGCCATGGAGGTTATCGTCTGAATCACCACCAAGTTCTCATCGATAATCCATCCAGAAATGTTTGAGTTATCTTTTGAACAGACAAACAAACGAACCCAGATGAAAACATAAGCTCCGCCTCCTTGTGGCGGAGTAACAAACAGGTCAGAAACAGTGTTAAAGTGATTTTAGCAGCTTTTACCTGAACAGGTAGCCGTTCCACAGGAGCCGACAATGAAAACTGTCTTTCAGCTCTAAATCTGAGACTGGATCTGGAACTTTAAACTGGATCCAGAACAGATGTAGAAATCCAGTCCATCAGCTGTTCCAATTGTCACTAAACCAGCTGAATTCAATTAGCACAGCTCCTTTACCAGGTAGGTAAGGTAGTTGGTTCTAGATGTACAGGCAGATCCAAAAACATGGCAGGATTTCTACTTTCTACTTTTGACACTTATGATCCTGAAATGGACCAGAAGCCAGTGTTTGTGGAGGCCAGTCCAGGTGTGATGGGCTCACAGCTGCAGCAGTTTAAACATCTTGTAGCTGTTTCTGTGATGATGGACTGAGACGTTGGATTACAATAATCCAGGAAAGGTGCGATAAATGCAAATCTTCTTGACAGCTGAGCTGACGTGTTTATCGGTTTTAAAAGTGGATTTAAAGATCACACTGAGGTTCCTGACAGATGGATGGCTTTAAGAAACTAACTGATCAAATTAGTTTATCATAAGCAAGTAAGATGCTTCAAATATGATTACTGGTTGTGTTTTTTCCAGCTTATGTCTAAAGTTTGAGACAGTTCAGCAGGATCTGAATAGATCCATGATTGTTTGCTAGAATATACAGATATATACAGTGAAAAAATGATATTGTGTTTTCTGAAAACGAACGCTAAAGGAAGCACCGGCAATGAAAAGAAAATGGGATCTAGAGTCATAAGGTACCTCACCAGTGGAGACATATTAACTGGAGGAAGTAATAAAATAAAATATGTAATAAAAAATTAACAAATTTGATTGAAACCAATTAAAACTTTACCTTTGACACCAACCCATGAGTATCTGCTCTTCCATCCATATAATTGTTTATATATTAATTAATTATTAATCTTCTGATCATTTATTTATCTACTTTTCTATCAGTTTATTCATCCAGTCATTCATCCAGCTTTCATTCATTTCATGCTCTTAAATCAGATTCAGTGTAACAAGCTTCCTTCCTTCAATCTATTTTCCTGTCCTTATCCAAAGTCGAGTCACGGAGGAAACAGACAGCGTCCTCATTACTGTGGACCAGGCACCAATCTGTTGGTCCATCTCCTGCTCCACACCACCATCAACCTAGAAGGGACACTCCACCCTCCGCTGGTTGACAACAAGCAGCAAATATGAAACATCACAGTTAAATTTAAAATAAAAACATCCTGATAATCAGTTTTCTTTCTGATTTGACTCCAGTTTCACTCTGATGTCAACAGGTTTATTAGTTCCTGGTTCTCTTCTTTCAGTCTATCAGAGATCCACCTTGCCATCTAGTCCTTTCCTGCTGGCATGAGGACAGATGGACTAAATGATTGATACCAGACAAAGCTGTTTAAAGAAGCACTGTTAATGATACTGAGCCACAGCCAACACAGACACACATCAAACATCCAAACTCCAGTTACAAGGTGCAAAGTTCAAAACCAGACAGCTGGTTTAGACACCTGAGACTCTGCAAACAGGATCAGAAACCCAAGATGTTTATCCTAAAGAGGTGACACAGAACCGCCGAGAGATAATAACGTGTTAAGGTCCAGATTAGATTAGAATCAGAACTGCACCCCAGAAACAATTTTGGTGTTCAACACGTGAAAAGTTGCATCATTTCTAAATTCTTCTAGAATGTTTTCTACATGGAACTCGTGTTTGATCTGCATGTTTTTGACATGGTGACTGATGGAAACAGGAAATACTGACACTGAAGCCTGTATATTATATATATATATATCCTCAGTTAAACCTCTGCAGATGATTCAGAACGCAGCAGCACGTCTGGTCTTCAACCAGCCCAAGAGGGCTCATGTCACTCCGCTGCTCATTTCCCTGCACTGGCTTCCAGTTGCAGCACGCATCAAATACAAAGCTCTGCTTCTGGCTTACCAGACTCTAACACACACAGCTCCTACTTACCTTCACTCCTTCATCCAAACCTACATTCCCACGCGTCAGCTACGCTCAGCCGCTGAAAGACGCCTAGCGCTTCCACCACAACGTGGCATGAGATCATGTTCCAAACTCTTCTCCTCTGTTGTCCCCCGATGGTGGAATGACCTACCAAACTCGGTCCGATCCTCAGAGTCGGCAGCTACTTTTAAGAGCAGACTTAAGACTCACCTCTTTAAAGAACACTTTCAGTCTTAATGTAGGATTAATTTATGATTTATTATAGCGATTTGGGCGTTTATCTCTACAAGGAAAAAAAAAAACGCACTTGATGTATCAGCGTCGGAATTAAACTGGACTCCAAACAGTCCGCCTCCTTATATTGTTTCCTTCTCTTTGATTTCTTGCTTGTATGTTCTCTCAATGTAAGTCGCTTTGGATAAAAGCGTCTGCTAAATGACAGTAGTAGTAGTAGTAGTAGTAGTATATTGGAGCTACATGGTGGCACAGTCAGTGGAACTGTTGCCTTGCAGCGAGAAGGTTCCGGGGATCCTGGGACTTTTCTGCATGGAGTTAGCATGTGTGGGTTTTCTCTGTGGACTCCGACTTCATCACACAGTCCAAAAACGTCCGTTAGTAACTCTAAATTGTCCCTCGGTGTGAGTGGCCCTGCGATGGACTGGTGACCTGTCCAGGGTGTCCCCCGCCTCTCGCCCAGTGACTGGAGCTAGACACCAGCTCTCTGTGACCCTGAATAGAAATAAGCTGATTTAGGAAATGGATGGACAGACAGAAGGAAGCCTGTAAATAGTACTCTGGTCACAAGAAAGAAGAGAGACTCATCTTTCATAAATGACCTCTGACCTTAACCAGGTCATAGCTTAAGTCTATGACATTGTGTTAACATGCACCTGTATGCTCCAGAACAGCCACCTGATTATACTTGAAAACATTTACTGTTTGTTTAACTTCTTCTCTCTTCTGAAATAGAAGGCCTTGTTTGGTTGTCTACCTCCTCCTCCTCCTCCTCTGTTGTGTGTCCTGTTGTGTTTTTTTCTCCTCTGGATCTCCCTGTTCATCCACCCACACTAACCTAACATGCACTCTGCCCCAGGCTGCCTTTCTGTCTCTGTATATACACAAACAGCTCCTCTCCTTTACAACACACTAACATTTACTGTATGCTGCAGTGGACTGCAGCCTCAGCGTGACTCATGCAGAGAAAAAAAACAAAACAATACAAACCTGAGGATAGGATTGTTCTAAATAAAGGAGATATTAGTGTGAAAAGATCTGCAGCAAGCGTTTAGTAAACTGACCATCTGCAGAAATCCCTGTGTGTTAAAGGAGAGGAATCTGAATGCTAACTCAGATTAGCACGGAGACAGACAACAGCAGGTGGAGTTTCAGCTCAGCTATTCTTCTCTTCTGAGTGACGGTCCATGGAAGATGTTAGAAAAAAGCAAAGACAGAAAATGAATGAGGACAATAAAAGAAGCAGAAAAAGGGTGATAAATGAAGAAAATGAAGGTAGTAGATCCAAAAAGCATCAAAACCAAAGAAAGAAGAAATAAAAACAAAGTGAAAGGAGGAACGATTAGACTGATCATCTGATTTATTCTTTTACTGATTTTTTATAAATCTCCTGCTCTGGTTTTAGTTTGTATTTGTAAAGTTCTGACAGCTTCATTTCCTGTTTTATTTTTCTGAGTTTGTTCTTTTTTTTTCTACAGTAGTCATCTTGTTCGGTTTTTACCTGAGTTCTAATCAGAACATCTGTTCTCTTTGTTCTGCATCCGCCTGTTTGGATCGCTGCTGGATTCGATTTTTGGGCCTCTGCAGCTCCTGTACAGGACCTCTGACTTGTTTAGCTTGTAGTTGATTCTCTGATGTTTTCCAAACGTCACTTCATTAAAACCCACCTGTCTCTTTAAGAGGTGAAGTAAAAGGCAGGACGCAGAGTTTGGGCTTTAGGACAAAGTGAGTCACATGACTTTTACAGGCTGACCTTAACATTGAAGTGTTTTAGATGCTAACAGACAAACAGTCTCTGTCCTGCTGAATTCAACCACCTTTATTTCCTTATTTCCTTTAACTCACAGTTTTTGATTTACTTCCTGTTTTTAGTTTTTTTTCTTTTGCACAGAAGATTTTTTCCCCTTTCATAGTCTTCTACTTTTGTTATTCTCATTTTATGTTCTAATCTGTCTTAAGTTTCTTGTTATTTGTTTATTCTTAATTCAAATGTTCCAAAAAGATCTCTGGTTTTATTTTCCATTCCAGATTTCCATCTCACTCTGTCATGTTTTCATCCATCTTTTTAAAACTTCTTTCCTTTATGCTACTTCCATTTGTTTTTCTTTCTCACATGTCCTTGTTTCAGTTGTTTATTTCTTGTATTTTAAAAGGATAAAGACCCATGATGTGAAAAAATCACAAATACTCTTTCACCAAAAAAAAATCAACAAAAAACAAACAAAAACAAAATAAAAAAACAACAACCCAAAGCTGATTTTTGCATATTCATACCACAAATTGGACTGAAACATGTATCAGGTTTAACGATCTGTCATCTTGGTTACATTTAAACACTCAGGTGTCCTGATGAATCAGTTCTGTCCAGGTGTGCAGATGAGATCAGCTGAAACACTTTAATCAGCAGAACAAAAGAAATAAAACCAGAATTTAAAACAGAATAAAAGTAGCAGCAGATCATCAATAAAACAAATCAATTATTTCCAAAAACAGATTGTATATTTCTCTTTTTTAAATTGGGACTTTTTAAAAAATGTGTTTTTCATTTTTTGAACATCTGTTCTTCTTTATTCTTGATATTAAATCTAATTTTAAACTGATCTTTTCTTAACTGACTGACGTTCACAGTGAAGGTTATATTTGACCTTTGAACTCTGCTTTCTCAGTAACGTTCAGCAGGATCTGTGTGTGTTTGGCCTCTCTGACATCCCTGAGCTGCTTCACATGCAGGATTATTTTAGCTCTATCTCGTCCACACGTGTTCCTGTATGTTTGTTCCTGGACTTTCACGTGTTGGTTTTCACGCTGTCGAATCACAACAAACATCATCAGGACCTGCTTGTCTTCTTTGTTTCTCTCCTCTGTCACAGTTTTTATTTGAAGTGAAGAAATTACACACGCACACATGGAATACTTCTGCTAACATTCAACAACTCAGACAAAAACTTACAACTCAACAGTTTCTTTAATTTTCCAGAATTTTATTGAATCTGTTGTTACATGATGAATCAGAATGAACAGAAACAGTTGCATAGTTTACACACTATGCAGCACAACAAATGAAAAGCAGCAAAGAATCAATAAAACCAACAAAAAGACTTGACATGTTGTTGATGATTTCCAGGTTCAGAGACGTTCCCAACAGCCCACGGAACAGGAACCAAAAGGTTGTATTTGAAGTGTCCAACACTGAGATCCAGTCGTCTCTATCAGGACGAGACTTTGGCTTCTAAATGAAACAGAAAAACTACAAACATCCTGAAGAGACCAGCTGGAGACCGTTATCATACAAACTGCAACAAAAACAGGATCTTTATCAGCATGAAGTCATTTAAATGTTTCAAACAAGTTCAGTTTCCTGTTGATCATCACAAAAAACATCCTCAAACTCTTCATCATCCTCATTTATATCATCCTTATCTGTAACATCATCATCCTGCACCGTATCGCTTCAACATCCTTAAATTCATCATTATGAGTAAAATGTTTTAATATTTAAGTTTCCTAACTTTTTACTCAGTCTTCAAGCTGCAGAAAAATCCTCAGAGTTGAAATTAAGTTAAAAAGTTAGTTCCTTAATTTATGATCTATTTTCCGTCTTATTTTATTTTTTAAAGTATGTAAAGTGTGTTAACAAAAAGTGCTTAGTTAAAAACATTTTGCAGAAAAGTGATGGTGTAAACCAGGATCAGAGCAGCGACTCCTGGCGATCAGTCACTCATTTCATTTATAGTTCATGAAAAACTGGAGTTTCATTTCTGGTTTGAATCTGAAGCCACATATAAAGATTTATATTTTTGCTTTATTTTTCAGTTTTCAGTTGCTGTTCTGAAGCTTCACACCAGCGAGAAGGAAGTGATAAATTTATATTCACCCAATCCCTCAAATCTCATTCAGCAGTGGCAGTTACAGAGTAAATATACAAACCAATCAAAACACAGAATCACCGGCTTTGGAGAGAAAAATCATGTTTTCAGCTGTTCTTAATAATTCTGGCAGTTTGAAGCTTGGAACTAAATCATATTTAAAAGTGGACTTTCGTTTCTAAAAATAAAAACTTGTTTGTCTTGTTTGTGGCAGATCAGACAAAATCCTGAAATCTTTTCAAACAGGTTGTTCTCGTTTGTTAAGCTGCTCCGATGATATAAAACTTTATTTGGTCCCGATCGGCATCAGATTTGTTCCAAACTTTGGCCTTAACACTAAATATATAATAATAATTAAAAAAAAACACAGTTTCAAACATCAAGTTTTTGATCATAAATCCTAAAAATGAATGAAAAATTGTTCTTTTGATTTTTCTGCTTCAGATTTCGTTTAACTTGTTGAAATATTGTTTTTGACTGATTAAAGGGATTTTTAGCAGCTTCATGCTATAAGGCTGATGACACACAGCTGAAACTCAAAACATCCAAATTCATTTCATCCTCTTAGACGCAACAGTCTGAAGGCTTTTACTGTGAAAGTCAACAGGAAATGCCGCTGCCTGCAAAAGACTAATCCTAAAGCGATTGTAATTTTTAATACCTAATTTTGATTTGTATTTTACACATTTTGTCGTGTTCATCAGATGTTTCTAAAGGGTAAATATTTTTGGCTTTTAGCAAAAAGGAAGATTAAATTGAATGTTTAAGATTTTTTTATCAGTTTACTTTTTTTTGATTTACCTATAAATCCTGATGAGATTATAATCCACACATGAAACACATTAACAGTTACATTTTTGACTCAGTGTTTGGATTCTGTATAAAGTCTGTGCACACTGACAAGGACTTTCGATGCACTCGAGATAAATAAACTTTTACAAGTAAATCTCACGTCAGCACAAGCTTGTTTTATTTTCTGGCTAATAAGAAGTAAATCAGACCTCATTCACACTCAGCAGGTTGTTGTTAGTTTCTGGAACACTTCAAACTGCAGCACATCGCATACGAGTGTGAAGTTTATCATCTTTGAGTCTAAAACCAGATTCTTTTTTGTCTCTTCGTCATCTAACATGTGAGTTTTCTTGGTTAAAGTGCTTCTGCAGCTCCTAAAACTTTTATGTCATCATGTTTAGTGATATTAAAGCATCATTGTGTTGGGAATAACAGCTGTTTGAACACTAGGTGGCGCTGCAGTGGGAGGCTAAAGATGAACTCTATGATCTCTTTCTTCAACTCTTCACAGTTTACTGTCATGCTGTGAGTTTGGACACATAGTAAAAACAGAATCCTCTGTATAGTAACAGCAGGTTTTTCTGTTTGGATTTTAAAAATCGGAGATGTTTCCTCGTCCTCTCACTGTCACCTACCCACGTCAAAAAGCAGCAGCAGCCATTTTCCTGGCACGCAGAATGACTAATGCCTGTGGTAACATTCAGACTGCTGCTCTGCAGAGGAAACACTGAGTGTCTCTGCAGATCCATCATCCTCTCTAAGCAGAAACATCCACAGCTCCCAGGCAAACAGCAGAACTCTCTCCCTGCGTTCTGCTGGATAAACCTCCGTCCATCACCCAAAACATCCAAACAAACATCTACGAGCAGGTTGGGTCAGGGGACGGAAAATTTAGAAACAATCCCACCTCATTCCAGCTGGAGATTCTTGGTCCTACACAAAGCGGCAGCGTTGATGTGATTCTGAGTCAGAACTCCATGAGCTAAATCACCTCAACTCATCTCAGCTGTTTCTGCACCTTTGTTTACTTTCTTCTTCCTGTGAAAAACACAACAACACACCGCCGTGCTCTCAGAGAACTGATTGTTTTCGACTGAATCCTGGTATTTCCCTCTAAACTGCATCTTATTCTCTGGACTTATCTGGCCCTTCTGAAAATGGGTCACTTGCCTCAGTAACGAATAAATCAGCAGAGCTCGGCGCAGTCGGCTCCTACAGTTGGACCAGGGGCGAGAGCTGCGCGTTACTTTTGTTTAGACTCAAAGACGAATGTGGGAACAGGCAGTTAATGAGTTGGCTAATTAAATCAGCTGATTCAAACAACACATTCTGGTCTTCAGTAATTTGAACTCTTATTATTAATTTAATCCTGTGTGAAGCTTAAAAAAGCAGCTTAAAATAGAAGGATGGCAAACTCAAATAAAAAAGGGGGATAACGGAGCGCTGCAGCTGTGTGTCACCAACGAGAATATGGAGTTATCGTTTTTTTTCTTTCTGAGCACTTTCCAGGTCCAAAATCTGCAGAGTAATACGTTTTTACATCAGGAGAAGTTAAGCTGCACATTATAAGCTCTTAGTTTGTAACAGGAGGCACTTTAGTCAATTCTGTAACAAGACGGGATTCAAGGCACTGGAAAGTAATTTTAGATATTTATCTGTTAAATTTTTGAACACTTTTCACCTTCAAACTCTCTAGAAGTAAGACGCAAGACGAAAATCTGGGTCAAAAATCACCTTAAATGATCCCATGCACTTCGTCACCAAGATTTAAAGCATTAAAGGAGTAATAAAAAAAAAGATGACAGTTCTAAAGTGTAACTTTGAAAGACATTTGACTCTTCTGTTTTAAGTTAGCGCCCTCATGCACCGTTTCCTGTGGAAAGCCTGATAACAACGCAAATCATCATCATCATCATCCAACGGTTCCTCCACAACTGCAAGCAAGTTAACACTGATGTCATGCACTGAGTATGTAGTTGTATTGTAGGCCATAATGCTGAAGTATCTGGACATGCCATGAGTTCCTGTTCCCTTAAACATTCAACATGTAAATGCTCTGAATCAACAAGAAACAGCCAGAGCACTTTTGGTGAAAACAAAGAAGAGAATTAATCCAGGACGAGGAGACGAGGGTCCGAGAAGACAACATGTTTAACATGAAATGAGGTAACGTTGTGTGCATGCTGATATAAGAGAGAAAATAGTCTCCACATGCTTTTATATAAAGGAGTGTTGCATGGCATCATAGTGAGCGTCCAGCTGACCTGCAGCAGCAGCAGCAGCAGCAGCACATCATCCTCCTCGGGGATCAAACGCTTCCTGCTCATCTCCCATAAAGTGCCTGAAAAACATTGTTTGTGTTTCCAACGTTTCCCTGGATGAGCCACAGAGAATCCACACCTCAGCTGTAATCCACTCAAAAAGTACTTCTTTAGGTAGAACGACATCCATTGATGTGAACTTTGCTTCTTCTTCTTTTGTCCTGAACGATGAGTCTTGCAGGTGTATTCTTGAAAAATTGTCCCTTTAAATAAAATTTGTTAGCGCAGAAATAATATCTATTTTTGTTTAATAACTGGTTTGTTATTTTTGTATATTTTGATTCCCTTTTTTTAAAACAATAAACTTGTAAAGTGGCTTTAATGTTTGTTTAAGCTTTATATAAAGTGCTTTTATTATAACGATAAGCCAGAATTCCTTCCTATATAAGATTTGTCCTTGTTGTAAAGAACTGGATCCTTTTAAATATTCCAAATTAAACAGTAATCAAATCATAAAAAAAAACAACATTGGCAGTTTATTTTAACAACCTCTGATTGTAGTGAATTAATTTCATTTAACATCTTATTAAAGGGGCACTCCACAATTTTAGCGTGTCACTAGCGACAAGATAAAAAAGTAAATTAATTTTTAAAGATAAAACAAAAAATGTTCATTTCCAGTTTTTCTCTTTCCAGTCATTTAATAAATTATATTTTTCAGACATGATCCGACTGAGTGCAGAACGTTAGTCTTTGTCTCGTCTGGCTGCGCTGATGAAAGTCTGTTTACAAGTTTCTCCTGAGTTGACTTGCACGAGATTTACATCTTTTCTTTTGCACCACATTTCCATCCGGCTTCTATTTACTTTGGATAAAATAATTTTCTGATATTTGGAAGCAACTCAAAATGCACTGAAGCCTTGCCAGGACACAAAACCAGGACCTGGAACCTTGAGAAGAAAAAAAAGGATTGCATGAGTAAAAGTTGTGGAGCGACCCCTTTAATGTTATGGAATGTGTTTGATAAACTACTTCTATATAAAGAATTTTCTAAACTTAGATTCTATTTACCAAATTTGAAGTTGCATTTTTAATCATACATAAAAACTGAGTTAAAACATAATTGTGGGCTTGTCCATAATACAAAAATTAAGCTCCTCCCACTAGAAACAGAAGGTTTAATGTATAAAATGTGTTGAGTATTTGTGACTTATTTGTACCCAAACAACTGGTATTTTAAGGATTTCAATAACAAACTGTAGTCATTATTTTCTCAAATATTGTGCCACCACCTCTGCACTGTTACATGAAGAGTTTGATTTTTTGTTTGACTGTTTATGTGTTTAAGTCTTTTCAAAGCTAAGAAGAGAATAAAATGCACCGATGGAGGTAAAGCATCCAGATTTCTACATTATTTACAGTTGTGGGTTTGGTTCTGCTTCACACGTCCGTGAGCAGCTTCCCTTTGTTCACACAGTTCTGGCTGGGAGCCGTGCAGTTGGCAGTTCTTAGGTTTGCTTCTCTAAAGTTATCTATGCTGTTGTTCAAGTCCTCGTCTATCTCCATGTACTCTGACTTGCTGACCACCGAGGAGCTGCGGCGGCTTGAGTTGGTTTCTGATGCCAAGTTCTGGTTGCTGATGTTGAGCAGCTGTGCTTGCTCCTCTCCCTCCGTTTCACGGTGGTAGAAGTAGTTGAAGTTGGAAACAATGACTGGCACTGGCAGTGCAATGGTTAACACACCTGCAATGGCGCAAAGTGAGCCTACAATCTTTCCTCCGATGGTCACGGGGTACATGTCCCCATAGCCGACGGTTGTCATGGACACCACGGCCCACCAGAAAGCATCTGGGATGCTCGTGAAGAATGACTCCTTCTCCTCGGCTTCAGCAAAGTAAACAGCACTGGAAAACAAAATCACACCAATGAAGAGGAAGAAAATGAGCAACCCCAGTTCCCTCATGCTTGCCTTTAGAGTCTGCCCCAGGATCTGGAGTCCTTTAGAGTGACGGGACAGTTTAAAGATCCGGAACACCCTCACCAGCCGGATTACCCTGAGAATGGCCAAAGACGTGGCCTGTTCCCCTCCTCCCCTCCCCTCCCTGTTGCCTTGGTCATCAGCCAGCTCTGTGCCGAGAGTGATGAAGTATGGAATTATAGCCACAATATCAATAGTGTTCATCATGTTTTTAAAGAATGCTGCCTTGCTGGGACACGCAAAGAAACGGACTATCAACTCAAAGGAAAACCAGATGATACATAGAGTCTCCACCACAAAGAAAGGGTCTGTCAGGACATTTGCTTTGTAATATATGGTAGTATTGCCCACCAGGCGCATCCGGTCATTGGGGTCCTCCTTTAGCTCTGGTAAAGTCTCCAAACAAAAAATGACTATTGAAATAAGAATAACCATCACAGACACAATAGCAATCCCCCGAGCTGGACCTGAACTTTCCGGGTGCTCAAAGAGGAGCCAGATCTGCCGCTGAAACTCCTTGTCTGGCAACGGTCGTTCCTCTTCTCGGATAAAACCTTCATCCTCCCGAAATTTCTCCATAGCTTCAGCTCCAAGTTCATAAAACTTAATTTCCTCAGAGAACATGTCTAGTGGGACGTTGACCGGCCTCCTTAGCCTTCCTCCAGATTGGTAATAATACAAAATGGCATCAAAACTTGGACGATTCCGGTCAAAGAAATATTCATTTCTTAAGGGGTCAAAGTAACGCATCCTCTTCTTGGGGTTCCCAAGGAGTGTATCTGGGAACTGAGACAGGGTCTTCAGCTGGGTCTCAAAACGCAGCCCAGAGATGTTGATGACCACCCGCTCACAGCAGTCATGGTCAATGTGGTCATCGTCTGGTGGATACGGGTCCTGCGGATGGCCTGGCAGGGTGGAGGTATCGTCCATGTTTTCTGTGGACACCACAGTCATCCTTCCTGATGGGTGTTGGACAGGAAGAGAAGGTGGCGTGTAGGTGGGGACAGGTTGAAGAGGAGAAAGTCCTACAGATGCCAGGAGATGTGCAGATCCTCCCTCTCCATCATCATCATCATCATCATCATCGTCGTCTCTGAGCAGAATGTTCTCTCAACAATGTCTCATCTGACACCTTGACAGGGTAAAACAAACCACATTCAATGTCATGAAGGATAAAACAAACTCTCTTAAGAGATTTTCATGATATCAGGTTCTTGTTATGAACAAGAAGCAAAAATTACGCAGCATCTACAGCAGCTTGCTGCATCTCCTGTATTTTACCGCATACATCAAGTTTGCACCCCTGCTGCGCTGTCTCTCTCTGCACCCACAGCCTTCACTCATCCAACCGCATTCCCCTCTCTTAAGCTTGAAAATTAAAATTGTGAATCTAAAATATCCTTTGAGATACTGACATGACAGGTTAACGTACCTGAGTTGGAGAGCAGCAGATGATAATGTCCTCTCTGTGCGCACCTTTTCTGGCCGCTCACCTCAACTTAGGGTCTAATACTAATCTCCCTTTACAGTATATCTGAAATATTAATGGACTATGTTGTCTTGGTCAACATCCGTATCCTCTTGGTGTTGGTTTTCAGCGTCAATCGGAGTAACCTGCATGAAGAAGAGGAGGCTTGGAACGGCGGCGCAGCAAAAATCCCGTCTGACATTTTTTAAAAATCATGCTGGAAATCAAGAAGGAGAAAGAGGACGGAGAGGAAGAATAACTAGCTCCTGTTCTGATGGGGCGGACGGAACACTGCAGCATCAGCACAATGCGACGATTCCATGTAAAACTGCAGTAAAAGAAAAAGGCGCAGATGACTCTTGAGGATCACGCAGCGAAGATCAGGTCCGTGTCCGGTAATTTGGAAACATATTGCGGGATTTCATGAGGAGAGGAAAAAGAAGAAGAGAGTGAAGAAGGGAGGGAATGAGGATGAGGGGAGGAGGGGGGATTCGACGCAATGCAGACACACTGTACAGAACAGTTGGAGCTACAGTAGCGGCTGCATGTCAGCAAAAACACAGCTGAGACACCGCAGCAGGTCGAGCAGGAGCCGCACGACCCGTGTCAGGGAAAGTTCTCCTGCTGGGAGCCAAAGTGAAGGACTCCAGGTGCTGGAAAACACCGAGTGTCGCACTCTGCGCCGCCTTACGTAACAGCTCGGTGTGGTTCTGCTGCAGGTGTCAAACAGACCTGGTCTAACTCTGAAAACCTGCAGCGGATCGGAATGTCCTTTAGTTTTAACTGATGAACACTTGGTGACAATCTGGTCTGTATGCGGGTGTAAATGTCTCTCTGTTGCCATGGTAACAGAAAGACATCAGTCTCATCCATCAACAGACTTTAAAAAACAGAGAAAAAACTTCACAAACACGAAATAAAGAAGCCAATGTTATTGTAACAAAGACAAAAATAACAGCAACTTAGGCTCAAACATAAATCAGGTGTGAGATAGTGGCTTCACATTACTTTCTTATCTGCAATAGATCAAAACACACAGACGGGACAGAGGTTCGTTTATCTTTCATCTCAACAACAAATAACATAATTGGCAATTTTATAGAAAATGTTCCCAAATTTTAAGATCAACACGTCTCAAAACAGTTGAAACAGACTCAAAAGTCACTGGCACGATAAAAAAAAACATCAGGAAGAACATTTGACAACTAATTATGATCAGCTGAGTAACATGACTGAATATAAAAGCCAGGTAGAGAGATGGGCGGAGTTTCACCACTCTGTGACATACTGAGTTTCAAATTGTGGAACCATTTTGGAAAAAAATCTTCAATGAAAAATGTACAGTAACAATCTACAGTAAACAATAAAATTATTAACAGAGTCAGAGAATCACAGGGAATCTCTGTCTGCAAGGGACAAGGTCAAAGGTCAAAGTGGATACTAGTGGACCCTGCAGCGACACTATAAAAAAAGACATGGTTCTATAACTGCATGGGCTCAAGAACCGTCTGCTGGATCAGCAGACGGTTCAAAAGCTGCATTTCTGATGTTATGCTTGGGGTTGTATTAGTGCATATGTGGGGCAGTTTTTACATCTGGAAAGGCTCCATCGATACTGAAAAGTACAGAGAGGTTTCAGAGCAACATCTGTTATGATCTAGACATCATCTCTCTCAGGGAAGGTCTTACATATTTCTGCAAGACAATGCCAAGCAATGTACTAAATTCATCACAATAGAATGACTTCACAGGAGCAACTGCTGAACAGTCCAGATGTTTCACCAACAGAAAACATCTGGAGCATCATGAAACCACAAAGTCCAGGACTGTAGAGCAGCTAGAATCATGTATCAGATAAGAACAGGATTCTTCTCCTAGAACTCCAGCAGCTGGTCTCCTCACTTCCAGATGTTTACAGACAGATGTTAAAAGAAGAGGAGATGCTCCACAATGTTAAACCTCACCCTGGTCCAACTTTCTGAGATGTGTCAAATTAAAATAAGGTTCAAAATGAGCAAACATGTTATATAGTAAAATGAATCAGTTTCAAGCATCAGATTCATGGTTTCTTGTTCTCTTGGGAATAAAATATGACACATGCTTTATAGTTTACGAGCTTTAAAACTATTCACATTCTGCTTTTATATATGTTTACAAACTGTCCCAAATATTCTGGAATTAAGGTTGTACTGTAAATCATAACACATCATGTTTAAATTCAGTTTTTTTTTTCTTTTAATCCTGTGTGAGCTTGATCAGTGAACATTGATAAATAGTACTCAAAAGGTTTTATGATTTATTTTCCTTCTGCTGTAAATCCTAGAGATAAAAAACATTTTACAAAACTTTCTAAACCATCAATAACTGTTTTCAGTTTAACAATCCATCCATCCTGAATCTGCCTCTTCCTGTTTAGGGAGCTAGTGTCTATCTCCAATGGTTGTAAAATAATTATGTTTTTTAAAAAATTGGGGGAGAATTATGTTATTTTGAAAAATAGAACTGAACATGTGATTAAAGAAGTATAAATACAGAATGATTTTTAATTTCAGAGTTGTGCTATTTTACGAACAGGGCCGTAGCCAACTCATGTGGTCCTTGGGGGCATCCTGGTGCCCATGGGCACCAAATTGTGACCCCTGGGTTATTCGGTGAATATTAATATAGATAGACCAAAATGAGTAAAATTAAAGTGTCTGAAATGTTTCTGGTGGTTTTGTGTGTTTTTGTCCTACAAAAAGTTCAAACTTATCTGTGTCATAGGTGGTGTGTAACAAAGCCCCTCCTCCAGCTGTTAAACATTCTTCTTCTCTGATGTTTTATTCCCTCCTGTTTCTTTACATTCTGTCTCACGTCACTCTGATGACAACGTGAGGCTGAAAGGTTTTTCTGTTTGCATGGTGCACGAGCTCCAGCCTTTTTTGAATTTATTTTCCAGCACTTGTGCTCTGCAGAGTCTTTACAATGAGAAACATCAAACACAGTAATAAAGTAAGTGTTGACTCAGCTGGGCCAGTGAACGGACAGGATGTCCTTGTTTCTGGTGAGTTGTGAGAGTGACTGATCTATATTTGTAGTTCCAGCCGTCGTATGTGTCTGACAGCTGGCTGAGCTTCTGCTGCACGGCTGCTCCGATACATTCCTGAAAACTAAATTAACAGCGAGCCAACAAAATCAAAGCCTCTCCGGATCACAACACAACATATGGTGGAAATGAAAATGTAGGATCTACATCCAGAGAGGCCGGTTGGTCTGAGGGTTTGTGTTCAGCCCATACGCTCCTCTGACCTTTGACCTTCATGACATCACTCAGTGTTTTTACACAGGTGGCTGTTTGAAGATACAGAGCTTCAGTTTGATGTCTAAAACATCTGAAAGTTGAATTCAGGAAGTAAAGTCATCCAGCTTTAGTTTGTGTTTTTGATGTTAGTTTTTGCACAAACTGGATTTCTGATTTATTCTTTTGAAGTATTTATCTTTTGTATAGGTCTTACTTTGGAACCGAACAGGCAGGACAAGGTTATTGCTGAGTAAGGAACAGCTGAGAAGGAAGGAAAACCTGACACGAAGAAAAAACAGGAAGTAAACTGAGTAACTAAATCACACAAAGAAGACTTAAACAGGGACTATAAGAAGAAAGCAAATCAAAACTGAGACAACAAAAACATATAAAACTAAGATCATGACAAAATAACAAACAAATGAATAAAACACTAGTAGGTAGTAAAAAACTCAACTGATAGAACTAATCAGAAAAAAACAAGGTCAATATATATAAAAACTGGAATAAGTAATATAAAACAAAAAGGAACAAACATAGATGGAGATTTGGATGAAAGGCTCAAACCCCAGAATCATGACAGGCATCTTATTTTGTTACTGTTTCCATCAGAAAGTGTTGACAGATTGAGAAATATTTCTGATGGTTTGTGAATTCCAGTTGGTAACCAGAAGTCCCAGATGGGAACTTCACACCCAGGGGATTAGTGCAGCTGGACGACACATGCTCACACACTCCACTGCGATGGAAACATGTAAAAACCTGAATATGAGCCTGAAAAAGCTGAAACAAACACACATTTTCACTGACGAACATGATGACTTCATCCTGAATAGTTTCCTCTGGTGTCACATGATCTGTTCAGGTCACTGTGGTATAAAAGAGAAGCTGAGTGTCGGGTTACAGCTGCAGCTTCACCAACACTGAAACTGAAGATGGAGCCAGAAAATCCCTCCTGAAAGCGAATGGAAACTTTAATGTCAACTTCTGAGAACGTTCTCACTTGACTTAACGCCTGTCAGCAGCTGATGCTTGTAGCCTCGGTTTCCTCTTCTCGTAGGCACTGATTAATAAAAACATGCGATGATTAACTGTTTAGGGTCCACCTGACACTTTATTATGAAGGTAACCTTCTTAATCAGTGAAGACAGCATCGACCCTGCAGAGACTTTAATGGCAGAGTGTTGCAGTGTTGCAGGGTCTTCTGTTTGTTAAAGAGGCCCTTCCATTAAAAAACGTTTTTTCTGAGGTTTCTGTTGAACATTTTAGCTCCACAGGTGTTCTTACCTTCATAGTGGGTGTGAAAACAGGTCAACAACTTCTCTTTCAGTTTTTATCTCTCAAACTACGCAGGTGGTGATAAAACCCGAGTTCTCTCGAGTCCGAACGGCCTGTATCTGTTTCATCACAACTTCTGCAGTTGTTAGTGTTCGGCAGCTCCCGCAGTTGAAACCACGCCTAGCATGCTGCTGGCTAAAAGCTGTTAGCATAAGACGTAGCAAACAGGACGACACGACGTCTGACGTTGCCATGCACAGCGGGGCAGGAAACAGTATACCTTGCTCTCATAGGCTAGTTTGTTAGCCAATCAGAGTCCAGCAAATTCGAATAATGAATATGAACGAGCTGCTCACGAAGCCTGATAGAAGGAGCTGGAACCACCCGAATTTTAATGCACACAGATTGAAACGTCTGTTAATCAGTGTTTCCTGACGTTTCTTAGATATAAAATGTTTCATATTACTGGTTAATACTTAAGAAATAACCACAAAGTCCTGAAATGTGTATGAAATGGCCACTTTAATAAAGAGCTAATATTTAAGTAATTACCACAATATTCTGTCCTTGCATCAGTGCAACAGCTCTGCTTCTCATGTGATGAGCAGCAGAGAGGAGGAGGAGGAGCACAACCTCAGTGCAAACTGACAAGGATCCCTCCTGTGGCAACACACAGTGGTGCCATCTCCTGCCTTGTACCAGACACCACACCTGTTGATCCTTCATCTTCTCCACAGGGTTCATCACTCCCTCTCGAATCATCTTCTTTATCATCTCATATTCCATCGTTGTCTCCCCCTCACTTCCACCTCAATGTGTCCTATCAGGAACACCCTGAGAGACAGAGCAGGAGAGAGGAGAAGGTGATGGGACTATGAAATATTGATGTGATGAAGATGCTAGTGGAGATCAGAGCAGATGTTTCTGAAGCACTCTGGTGATCCAGACGGTCCTAAAAACACAACTTTGATTCTATCAAAGTCAAACACTATGGCCACACACAGATGAAGTGGGAAATACTGATCATTTCGTTACCATGGTGACTGTCAGTGGCAGGGAACCATACCAGGAGAACTTTCTGTTCATGAAGATGCTGAAAAAGAAAAAGAAAAAACAGTTGAAAAGGAAGTTTTGACCAACTTTGATAATGTTAGTCGACCCAAAAGAACCAAGATGGTCAGTTGGATGGCTCGTGTTTCCATTGTGGGCATGATCGGGTCCGTTTGCGTCACTTACCTGGAGAACAGGTGGCACTAAGATGCATTATGGGATGAAGATGAGCAGGCAGCAGCAGTGTGGTGCTTTGGGGAAACCTTGAGTCTGGTCGTCCACATGGTGGTCCCTCAGATCTGTAGAACCTTCTTAAAGTTTGTTGTTGACCCGGTTCCCCCTACATTAGAACAGTGTTCCCTGATGGCTTCTTTCGGCAGTAAGATGCGCCGTGACTCACTGTACAGAATGCAACACGACATTCTGTCAAGTTCTCCAGATCGGAGTCCAAATAAGCTTCTGGATGTTCTGGATTAACAGATCTTCACATCTACTGGGACTTAAAGGATCTGCATAACTTTAGAGGTCTACAGGAGTCATGGAGGGAATGGATAGGGGAAAAAGACTTGATCATTATGGTCACTGGTAATCTAAACAAGCAGATCCATCAGGAGGAAATGATTTCATTGCTGGGAAATGTGTTAAATCTTAAGCCCAGAAGTTCAACAGCAGAAGTTCTGAGTTCTGTAATGTTCTGACTAGCTCTGGACTCAAAATGCACAAGACCAGGGAGACAAGAATGGTGTAAAATGTTACTATATTAATTCCCAACAGAGTGATGGCTCCAAGGTAAAGGAATCCACTGCGAGATAGAGTGTCTGATCGAGTCTGTTACAAGAGACAGGTGGTCAGTTCTTTGTTCAGGACAATCAGGTGAAAATACTTTAGACTTGAAGAAATAACTTTACCTCTTGTTTTATGTGGAGGACAGCGGAGAAGGACTAGAGATCTGAAGGTGGAGGGATGACATTATCAATGCTAGTAAGTATTGACAGGAGGGGAACCACTCAGGGAACAGGTAAGTACAGGTAGGTATAAGTTTAATGAAGTTTAGGAGGAGAAAAACAACAGGGTAAGTTGTGACATCACAATCATGAGACTCGAGCAGCAATCAAATCTATTTCCAATCCAAAATCCACAAACATAAACCCCCTTCTTATCCAATCTTCTTAATCCAAAATGCTGTCCATAGGTCAGGTTCCTCCGTGAGTATAACAATGAAAATCCAACTTATCAGTCCGAGTCAAAATCCAAAACCTGACAGACAATAGTTCTGTCAAGGGCTAGGCGGCAAGGTGATGGTCGAGAGAAGAGAAACAGGTCGGCGCACGCTATGATAAAAACAAAACACTGGAAAGTTGGCTCACAAAGCAAACACAACAATCTGATGTCTGCCAGTTAGAAGCTTAAACAGGGCAGAGATGATGAGGAGCAGAGTCAGGGCATCAAGACAGGTGAGAACAATAATCAAGATTGCAGAAGGGGAAAAGTGCAGAACTAACCAAAACATGACGGATCAAACCTGTATTCATGACAAGTTCAAGGAAAAAAAGTTCAAGTATTTTAAAACATTCCTTGAACAAGTATTTAATATTTACACTCATATCTGCAGGGTAAGAGTCATATTGATGAAACAACAAGCAGGTATGGTGAGTATCAAAACTAGAACCAGGTGTGGAGAAGAAGCAGGAACCAGCAGATCCAGATTCTAACTGGGGAGCAAATAAAATCGACTGTGAAAGTTGCAGGTTTTACTCATTCCAAATCCACACGGCGGGATGGATACTGTACATCCTCTCGCTGCTTTTAGCAGATGTGATGAAATCAAAAACGAATTCATGCAAAGATTCAACATGTTCACACATGAGTGAATCAAGCAGCAGCTGCAGGAAGACTTGTGAATGTAAGACCCTCCCCACCCCCCCCTCAGTCCTCATTCATAAACACACGGGATGCTTATATAATACCTATGCAGAGTCCTCCTCGCTGTTCGGCTATTTATAGCCCCACAGTGTGCACGGGGGGGCAGAGCGTGGCCAATTCATGCAGTGCCCTTCAAGACCAGCGCACGTTCCCTGGAGGGCTGCTAGGATCCGACTTCTGGGAGCCATCATTAGAGTCACGTCATGGAAGAGCCGTGTGTGTGTGTGTGTGTGTGTGTGTGTGCGCATTGGGGAGTCTTTCTGGTTTTCTTTTCAGTTTCACTCTTCTCTTTGTTCTGTTTTCATTAAATTTCATCATATATCAAACATGTCTGAAAAGGTTTTTCATTAATACCCTTGAACTTACAATCACCCTGCACACAGTAAATCAAGTCAAAGACTCGTCACTTGACAAACATGCTCTCCAGAAGGAGTCATGTCTGATGTCCGGTTAAAAATAATTTATGATCTTTCAGCAGGACATAAAGCGACAGATTCACAGTTCGGTTTAAATAAGGAAACCATAAAACGACCTCATCAGTGTCCAAAGGTTTCTTATTATCCCAACGCTGACCCCAATGAGTCAGAGTGTCAATGAGGAGATCAATGAGAGGTGGCAGAGTGACATAATGACGCTGGAGGGGATTCTCCGGTTGCCGAGGAAGATGAAGATGAAGGAGAACTGTCCTGGCAGGTTTGACAGCTGATCGGTGTCTTTTAAAAAGCCCCGAAGACGACGGGCAGAGAAAAGGTCCATCTGTTCCATCTGATGGAGAGGAAGATGCCTGGAAACTGCTGCGTAACAAACAGGCCTGGTGATCACATGACTCGTCCTGTTGCTCTCAGGGTTAAATACATTTCTGTTTCATCAACGTTTGAATCTTCGGTCTAATACAGTTAAAGTCTGTAACTGACCCTTCCTCCAGTCTGTTCATCACCAATTACATTTTATTTTTCACCAGGATTTTTCTTCTTCTGTTATTTCAAAGTTGAAGATTTGAAATCCACTTCGACTGTCTGTCGCCTCACACTGACACTTAAACAGACTAAACAGTTATTTTTCCTTGTGAAACAAGTGCATGTGTGTTCAGCATTTAATACTCTGATCAGGTGAAGCCTCTTGAGAAGTTTCTGCTGAAACGCATCATGTTTCTGATGAGCGGCAGGAAATTGAAGCGGACACAATTAGGAGTTCTGCCGTGGGATTTAAAGAAGTGAGGTATGGAGAAAAAGATTAATAATAAAGACAAATTCTTTAAGAAAAATAAAGTGTTTCGTCTCTTTGGTGTTTGAACGTCTATTAAAATGAAGCATTGCTCAGAAAAAGAAGTCAAAACTTTTTTGTAAATCTTTTCAGACGTGACGTTTTTCTTCTGTTTCAATGACTTTACTTGTTATTTTCTTATGACCACTTGTATTTATCAGTGAAGTCCCCAAAGGGTGCTGACCCTCATGTTTCAAAACCCATCTCCAAACTTTAACTTCTTGATTAGTGTCACAGGATGTGGATGGGACAGGATTGGACCCAGATGCCAGGTAACAGGACACAATAATTGGACAAAAGAACTTTGAGTAAACAAACAGAACAGGTGAGGTCATGACAGGAAGCTGAAGCAGCTGATCAACCAATGAAAACTAGAAATAGAAAAAAAAAGAGGGTGATTACAAACAACAGGAAAAGACTGAAAAACTGTAGAACTAAAACCAAAATCCCCCAAAACCACAACAATTAGTTTGATTATTGAACCACCTGGAGCTCTCTGAAAGTGCATTCTTGAGATTCATCCAAAGAACATGAATCAGAAAACATCACATCAGCTGTCAGGGTTTAATGCTGACCCTTTTTAACTGTTTCCCATGATGCATCATGTTTTAGGCGAGTGCACAGCAGCGTTAAATGAGGGCCTGGCAGCGATCCTCCTGAAGACATGGCTGCCCAGTTAACAGCTCCCTGGAAGCAGGGAGGAGGGTCATTTAAAGGGAGACTGACAGCGTCAGGAAACCCTGTTCACTCAAACTCCTCAGCTGTCAAAAAGAAACACAGCTGCAAAATACAGAGCAGTCAGAGATCAGCTCAGTGGACCATCAGATGTTACACAAAAGGTCAAGGGTATCAGCTTTAGCTTAGCACATAGGCTGGAAACATATGAGACTATTAGCTAGCCAGCATCAGTTTTAATTTAGCACACAGGCTGGAAAACCCAGCTAGACTGAACTGATGTTGTGGAAATTTGTTTCCTCTGTTCAGTAAATTGTACACAAAGATTTGCAGAGACAGTTAGTTCTATTGGGTCACATAAACAAGTCTTTCTCCAACTGATTCTCAAACTCTGTTTTTATCTTTGCTGAATAAACTGTCAACAGGTTTGTGTACTTTTATAGTTTTTATAAGAGGAAAGCTTTTTTGTGTTTTTTATTTTAGACACATCATTATTGTTCCAGGCTTAATATGGGACTCTTGTGCTTCTTTGTTCAGGCCCTTGTTAGACAGGTGTTCTAACTGCTGCAGGTTCTCATGTGGTTGGGTTGGATTGTTACCTGTCTGTGTTTTACAGCTGGATAATTAGTGTGATGTGGAACACCTGGGGACTCAGAGAGTCTCGTGGGAACTCCAGTCTAACATCTCCTCAGGTGATCTGCCTCCAGTGGATGATAGTTTATAGTATTGTTGGCTTTTGTTTGCACATTATAACAGTTAGATTGAATCTTCTCTCATCAGTGGTACAACAGATGAGTGATGATGAGAAAATTCAGAGATTCTTCACAGCTTAAAAATCTGAACAGAAAGCACAAAAGGAGATAATCCCAGGTTATAGATACATTCCAAAACTAGTGATGTAGATTTTATCATAATATTAAAATTCATATTTTAAAATCTCAATATTCTGTTAATTCAGTTGTTGTTGTTGAAATGAAATGTCCACCAACCCTCTGGGAATCCCAGCATGCAGCTCGTATCAACCACAGCTGTGCTATTTTTAGAAAGCTTGTTGTTCTTTAAGGGACTGCTGCAGGTTGCAATGGTTGGCACCATTTAACACCCAAAGAGGGGTTTAGGAAGCATGGTGAACAAGGAATTGTTTTTTAAATGGTATCAATGTGAGAGTTTCAGCTAATAAAGCTGTGAACGGCACAAGCTAATAAACACGTGTGTGAGCTGGCTATTAATAATTTTGCCCTCTGTCCATTGATGGTATGACATATATATATATATATATATATATATATATATATATATATACGTAAGCTTTAAAAAATTCTTCCTCTGAAAACAAATGCAGCGATCCCTGGACATCTCTGTGTGAAGTGACGACTGCTGTCTGGTCCAGATTAATGACCACAGTCACTAACCACCTTCAAATGGATGGGAATGCCGTTGGATTACTGGCTTATCCTGGTTGAGATTTGGGAGATGAGAGAACTTTGTGGGCATCACAAAGTGATGCTGCAGCTGAAGATTAGTTGTCTAACAGCCTGTCTTACATGGACACATCCCACTCAGCCTTTGGTGAACTCTTCACCTTATTTTCACTCTCCGTTGATCCTGATTATATTGTTACAGTCAAATAAGTCACTCAGTTCTTCACCACCACTGCCCCTCCCAACACAACTCAAATCGACTCTGAAGATCTGTGAGGACCAGGTTTGTCCGCTCTTCAGGAAATACAAATATTGGATGGCTCCAGGTCCTGATGAAGTGTCTCCTTCCTGTGTGGAACAGTTGGCCCTGTCTTCACAAGAATCTTCAACACCTCACTGGAGTTATGCAAAGTTACATCCCACTTCAAAAGCTCCATCATTATCCTGGTCCCCAAAAAAACCCTCCATACAGGGATTAACTGACTACAACCTCACCCTGACATCTGTGGTAATAAAATCCTTTGAAAGGCTGGTGTTAAACCACCTGAAGTCCATCACAGCACCCTGCTGGACCCCCTGCAGTTTGCATACAGGACTAACAGGTCAGTGGATGATGCACTCATTCAACACTGGGCTGCAACACCTCAACACTGCGGGGATGTACACCAGGATGGATTTCAGCTCAGCGTTTAACATGATTTTCCCAGAAGTCCTCCAGTCCATACTGTCCCAGTTCTCTGTCTCAGTCTCCACCTGTTAGGGGATTATAAACTTTCTGAGAGACAGAATGCAACAGGTGAGGCAGGGGACAATAACATCAGCACTAGAACTCCCCAGGGACGTGTCCTGTCCCCCTGCTATTCTCCCTCTACACATCTGTCTATTGTAAGATATCAGTTATCGGACCTTCTCTATAAGTCCATAAGTACTAAGTACAAAAATAACTCAGCGTCCTCCATTACTGTTTCCCGCTCTGAATGCACATGTCCAAATTGGTTTACTACTCTTTCATCGATTTCAAAATACATCACAGAACTTTCGTGCCACTTGCTAAGCTGGGAATGTCCATGCCCTCACCCATGGCCACATACTGAGATGATAATGGAAAAACAATCATCCCACTCTGGACCATGCTAACCCGACTAGTACCGTACCGACCCTAGTGGAAAAGGGGTATAACAGTACAAGAACAAATGTGAACTGGAGCAAAATTTATTGTGTGAAACATACTTGGCCAAATAAACCTGACTCTGATTTTCGGGTCTGGATGACAAACTTTTCAAACATTTCATTCCTCTTTCTGCCTGCAGAAGAACTTTTAGTTTGGCTTTTAATACTGACAGCTAATTTCATCATAATGCCATTTTCTTTACCCACTTGTTCCTGTTTAGGGTTTCAAGGAGCTGGTCTCAGTCTCCAGAGATCATTGGTTAAGAGGCTTGGTTACACCTGGACAGGTCACCAGGTCATCTCTCCAAAACTCATTCAATTCTGGTTTTTGTGCTTCAACTTTAAAGGTAAAATATGGAATATTTTCATAAAAAGTAATATTTTTAACAAAATAATGCCTCCACGGAGTGTTTAGAGGGGTGTGTGTATAAATAGGAAGGAGCAGGATGTATGGATAGTTACAATATAATAAAATATTTATTCTGACGGGCATGATGCTAGAATTTTATTGACAACTACGAGCCAATAGCTGGCAGAGCAGCGGGCACCATTGCAGGTGGCCTAATACAGTGAATAATCCGGCACGGCGAGGCTGATGCTGTGGAGTCTGCGGGTCAAGAAACTGGAATCCCTGAGGATATGTGATGATTTTTTACCTAATTTTCTTGCCATAGGGGATTCCCAATATGCAACTAGCTGGGTTGTGTATGGAAAAGTCTTTCTTGGCAGCTCATGCTAATTCAGAGCAGCAGGTGGATGAAGTGTGGATGAAATGTGGGAACTCTGGGCTGCTGGTTTGGCTGGAAGACACCTTGGAGGATGGTGTGGCTGGGTGGATAAGAGAGGCATGCAGGATAGTGTGAGGAGGATGAAGAATCTTGAAGAAGTTGCGGTTTGCTTGAGAAGAAACGGGGCAGATTCGTGAGCTCTGAATGAACTGAATCGATGACTGTGTGAAAAACAAGTAGGACTTCTCTCCATTTATAAGAGTCTGTGTAATCACCGGGGCTGGAGAGCATGATTAGTGACCTGAACGTGTGATATTTTGTCGTCCTTCTCGGGGGAAGATCGGGGATCAGAGTGGGTTTGGTAAGGAATATTCGTAGCATTGGTGCACACGCGGGGGTCACGAGCCTGGCACCCCTATGGCTGGAGGCTTTGCTCTGTTGTTGTGGTTTTCAAGTTCCATATTCCACCGTTAAATCCTCGGTCAAGGTCAGTTTTTTCTCTTAAAATGGGAATATGGCTACAGGATTCAGTTCCTGAAGATCCAAATTTAAATTTGACCAAAACAGAAGAGGCTAATTGTAGAAAAGGAAGGATAGAAGCTGATCATTTTACAGGACATCTGAAACTGTTTAGTCAGCAGTTCTTTCAGCCTCAGCTGTGTGGTGCTTTTTCCATTTACCATCTTTACAGAGTCCCTTGGAGCCTGTTTGTTATGTAATGGATCAGTTTCCCTGCAGCAGACTCATTATTTTTGAATGAGGACAGGGACGATAGGAGTTGCAGGAAAGCAGGTTATCATTTAGATCTGCTTGACTTTAAAAACAAGAGTCAAGCAGTTAGAATACAGAATGGCTTCAGTGGTTCACAGAGCTGTAGACATACAACCCAATAGGCTACCGGTTTTTAATAAAAACATTCTTTGAATATTTTTTTATAAGATCAAAGTAATATTTAATGAAACATTTTGTGGAAAAAATGTTTTCAAATTCTTTTTCTATCTCTCGGATTCCATGTTCACTAAAAACAAGCTAACTTCCATTAGCTAGACTGCGGCTATATTAGCTTGCGCAGATGAATAATTCCTTTAAATCATTAATACAATTGAATAACTTCATGATTTTACATGGACAACAAACAAAAAGTAAAAGTGGATTTATGGAATGAAGTTTGGATAAAACTTTAAAGCATTACATACAATTCTGCTCTGAATGAGAAGCTCAACGGCCGTTTGTCATTTTTCGACTGGTGTGCATGCATTGCCCCTCCCTTCCTCTTCCTCCTTTTCCCTCAACAGAAGAAACGCTTTCGAGAATTGCGTAGTTGTGTTTACTATCAGCATTGCTGGAGTTTTTTGTGGAACTACTACAACTTTGTTTCTTCAAACATCTCTGAGTCATCAATGGTAAAAGGCTGTTTAATGTTACTCAGTACAAGTGCTGCTAATGTTAGCTAGCATGGATCACTGAAGCCTGATGCTGTACACTGCTCAGCCCCTGTTCATGTCAGATGTGTCTTTCTCTATGCTGATTCACAAGAGTTTCCGCTCATCTGTTTATTTTTTCACCATGGGTAAGTAAATAACATAAAAAAACAATTGAAGAGCGCTTGTTTTAGTTACTCCTGCTTTTAATTTGACATCGTACATCTTGTCTTCAACTCTTTCTCTTACTCTTGCGTTTGTTTAGACACCCAAAAACCCCCCTCAACGTAGTCAGCACACTCCGTTGCGCTGTGTGTGTTTGTGTGTGTGTTGTGTTTATTTTCATCTCTATAGTCTGTTTAGATACACAATTATGATCGCATTTGTCAATCGCGGTATTTTATTTTGAAGAATTTCTATTATTTTTGACTGGATTGTCTCGTGTGTCTTGGTGTTATTTCCTGCCAGAATTGACGTGGAACGCTCGCGGAAAAAATAAACCGGACGCCAAAATGATCACTTAACAGCTCCATGTCTGGCATGAACTAAATCATATAGGTTAACAAGGGCACTGAATGGAAGCGGTCTCGGATCCGCTCGGCTTTGCAGCGCTTCCGCGTAGTACTGAGGCCTAAGCAAACTACATAATACATACAGAAATATGATTAACAATCTAGTAGCCAATAGATAATGAAACGGGTTTGTTATCTATTGGCTACTTTATTTCAAGCCCCACCAGGTCTATGATTTATGAATATTCTAACTTTTTCTTTTGGACACCATAAGTACAAGACCGCTACAAGTTTATAAAATAATTTTAAAGTAAATTTGACATCTAAATTTGCTACAAAATCCTCTTTACTACCTTTAATGATCCAGGAATATTTTGAAGGATTCTTTTTTTTATTGTAAGATCAGAGGTCTACGTTCTTCAAGTGGTTTCTAGTACAATATATTATCAAAGACACTTAAAACATTGGACATCCACAGAGCTGCCAGAACACTGTCTTTCTTTACTAAAGCTAATATCAGCTGAACCTTCTATTAAACAGGGGTCAGACTGTATGGATGAGCACAGTTCATTTATTTATTAAACATAACTTGTAGAAACATAAAGCCTCAATAACTTTGATAAACATCGTCATATACAAATCATTTACAACATTGCAGCACATAAAAGAGAAAGAAAAGGCCACATTAAACGTAGTCACAACTAGTTTTCAGAGTGATTCTGCTGTGCATATACAGTTTGTACGAAGCCGTTTACATATCTCATATCATAAAAGGCTCCTTTTTTCATTTACTGTTACACCTGTCATACAACAACATACACAGATACTTGAGTTGACAAAATTTGATTTAGAGTTGGAGCAAAACACGAAGGACAAGTCGAGGTTTTGCAGATTTTTTGTTGTTGCTGTTGTTTTTGCAGGAGTCAGGGACGAAGCAGAACACCACGAAACATACAGGTTAGTAAATGGACACAGAATCAGTCTTAATTACAGGAACACACAGTTACACTTATACCTGTACGGAGCCAAGATTGTTTTTCTTTGACACAGTATAACAGCCTTATTATACCCGAAATAAAAACAATAAATAAATGGTGCAGCTTAACGTATCTTATGTAAAAAAGAAAAACATGTTAGTGCCCAAAGAATCCCGAATCCATCATTTTTAATAATAAAAATGAACCTAAATAAAAGTTCAAAGATTTTGTGACTTTAAAAGGGATGAATCTTGTCAGAATATGAATAGTAGCTTCAACCTGTTTGTCTCACATTTTGAGTTATGATTTTATTTTTATGGTAATTATTTTTTGAGGTCGTCATCAAGAAACAAAAGTTATAAATGTTAGACTTTATAATACAAGATGTTGTCGTTGAAAATTGTGGATATTTCTATTACTGTTAATTTTTTTCAACTTAGAATTACTGAGATGAAAAAGAAAAATGTGGAGAAAAACATACATGTATGACAAACACACACTATCTGAGGACTCATGTACATTTGTAAACAAAATTAGTCAACAACACATGAATAACCTGAAAGAGAGCTGCTGTATGAAAAAATATTTGAAGGAACAAAAGACCCAAAAATCTATTTCAAGTTCTAAATTCCCACTTTGACAACATGACTTTAAAACACAGTTTTATAATCTCATCTTAACTTTTTTTAATGAGACAATAATTGCTTAAAACATTTTTGCAGCATAAAATTATATTTTTGTAAAATAAATCTCCATAATCCTCATTATGATAACAAAAATATTCCAAAATAAATGAAATAAAAATAATCCTCTGCATTCATGTTCTCTCAGACGTTCTAAAGTATCCATGGAGACTTTTATTTATTTATTTATTCAAACAGGAAGACTGTGTACTGTACATTCAATACATTTATTTAACAATACATCGGTTCTACGCACGACCAGTCGATGGCTGCAGTGCTATAATAAATGCACACTTTTTAAAAATGATACTTCAGATGCATTTGACAGTTTTTAGTTAAACTGGGTTATGATTAAGGCACTATAAAGGTTTTATGCACAGATAAAAATAAACAGACTAATCATCTTTACAGATAATATCGTATTTTTTATGTGTTGTACTACTACTTTTTATTGCTTATAGATGAATACGAGCATATAACGCATGTTTCTGGGTAACATCTGCTGGTTTTCTTTGATGCATTCTTTCAACAATTCACTTATCTTTGCACATTAATATTCGGATGGTGCTAACATTAAACAACATTAAACAACAGCTCCGTTTTCAGAAACATCTTTGGGTTCTGAAGAAGCAGGTTCCGTTTGAACACTAAAGACTTTCAGCTCTATTTGAAAGGAGGTGAGATGATCTGACAGGGTCCTTTAAAAATTTTGTTTGAATTATAATATTTAATGTTGTTATAAGTTTTCAGGGCTGAATATCAGCAAATGTATTTTTGTTTGTTTATTTCTTTTGTTTTTTTGAACATGACAGTTTTGCTGAGTATTTTCAGTCACCAGTTCGGCCATGTTTATCTCCAGCAACTAAGCACTGTGGGCGTTTCTCAATGTCAATGAACCTTGCCTTAATGCCTTGGTCCCGCCCTGGTTGCCTAGGAGATGCGCCATCAGGAACCGCCAAGGTGCGTTCCAGTGTTCGTGTGCTTCCGAGGACAGACGTCTCGGAAGCGTCTGTCCTCGGTTTGTCTGCTGTTAAGCTAACATACCAAGGATACATGGGACGTGCCTTAATGCCTGCCCTCGGTCACAAATTTCCCAGAATAAAATTTTCAAAAAGATGGCGGCTCCGGCGCCAGGAGCCGGCAGTAGCTACTTCAAAGGCAAATTTCCAGTTTAAATTTAAGTTAACTGATTGTTGCTATCGGGCTTATATCCAGCAGGTACTAACTCGCCTGCACATTTATTGTTATTAACATTTTTAGTTCTGTGGCGGTAGGAATTCTAATACACTACTATGCTACTACGATGGGCGGGACGTAAACAGAACGTGTAAGCGGGCAGCCGCGGTCATGTGACTTAAATCTCTTCCTTTTACCAAGGAAGGAAGTGTCCTCATAAGCAAGGCGCCTCACCTACCAAAGCATTGCCTCAGTAGGCAAGGCCTCTTAACATTAAGAAACACCCAGGGATTAAGATCAACACTACTCCTCGAGATTCTGACACTCAGAGAGTCACAGATTCACTGTGGGTGCTATTTGGGAAAAATAATGTTTAAAAAAATCCATAGATTACGTCAACACACACATTAAACATGCTTTTCTTCTTGTTTCAAGAAGAACCCCAGAGTTCTTCCCCTTTATGAAATCACTGAACAACTCAAGGTTGGATGAAGAGATCTGAGACAAAAAGTCACTGTCAACAACTTCAGTCCACCTTATTCTCTGATGTTGATACTAGAATCACACACAGGAAACAGAATCCAACACATCTGCATGTGTCATCATGTGAAACACATGTAGAATGTGGATCACACCTGAAGACAGACAAACCAAAGCAGAGACGTCCATCCTTTCTTCCACCACTACAGGAATCTCTGATGCATGAGAGGGATTTTAGTGACGAGCCTGAACTGAGCTGATAAGGAAGTATAAAGATCGTAGAAGCAGCTGTTACATGCAGTGAACATCAGAAACAACTAAACATGATGAACTTTGACCTAAGTGACTGTTGTCTCTAATCATCGGGACGCTGCTGCACTCGCAGGGAAAACGCCGTTATTATTACACGTACAGAACGTAGAAGACATTAATCATCAGTCACAGCTCATCAGTGCCTCCGACTGAAACATCCCTGGGCTGTTTTACGGTTCAGCAAAGCAGAATTACAACAAGACCAAACTGCAGAGACGATGCATCACTGTGATCATCCACAGTCCAGAATTAAGAAACATTTTCTTTTATTAAAACCACCTGACCAGTGACAACATCACTGGATGAGGTCAGTCAGGTGACTTAATCGTCTCTTACGAGGGGTTGAGCTCAGTTTCTAACTCTGCAGTTTAACTTGAACTACTGTAGCATCACCTGCAGCAGAAGGACGAGGAGAAAGAAGGTTTTTACATCAGAAGACCCAAAACTGGAGACCAGCACTGAGCTGCAGATCGGTTTCTGAATACTTTTAGACTTTCATTTGAAAAATGTACGATTTTTTCTTTTAGCTTTTCCTTTTAAACTGCAACACGTTTCCAGAACTGAACTCATTTAATTTAAACAGCCTGTCTATGGCTTTTATATCATTTCTTATAAAACTTTTGAACCACTATGAGACTTTAACTCCCAAATTACATTTATATTTATATTATTTCAGATTATAAGAGTGTTGTTTCTGTGATCAGGTAGCAGGTAGTAATCTTTTTCAGCCCAGACTGAAGAAGCAGACTGTCTTTTATTTCAGAATGTTCAATCCCTTTATATATAATATTATTTTCTAAATAATTGAAGGACATTTATTTCTTTCTCCAATTGAACAAACAAATTTCCGGAGTCAAAGTGCCTCCTTTAGCTTTTGTTTTAGATAAATCTTTTGCCATTGAGCAGGTTTTTTAAAAAATCTTTTGATCTTCCTGCAGCTCTGACGCTAACTGCTGCTGCTAAAACAGCCAGACTTTCACAAAACCTGAATTCTTTGGTCCAAAATCAGCTTCTGCTCCAGAACATTTTATACGCTCAAAAAGTCTTTAGAATCCTTGATGAGAATAGTACATAATAAAATATGTTCAGTTCTGATTGACATGAGAAATAATGTCTAAAAATGGCGCCCTCTTGGGGACAGGTTGTCCTCTGCAGCTCATCTCACTTGGGTTGCATTTTTTGAGAGTTTTCAGTGTTAATGGAAACAATTTGGGCTTGTTTTAATCCTAAAATGACCCTGAAATGTGCTGACAGTACTCGTCGGTTCTATTAAGACAAGCAGAGCCGCTCTGCAGCACGTTATTGCCTTTTAAACCAACAATAAATACATAAACACTGTATGATCACATCAAGTCTTAAAAATGTGCAAAAAAAGCTGTTTCTTACTCAAACTAGTTGATTTTTATTTAAATGTTTTTTAAATGTTTTTATTTTGTGATTTTCACCTCGGATGCTGGTTAAACTGTTTCCTCTGGATTTATTGTGTTGGAGTTTTACATGCCAGCTTGGGTTCAGATAAATACAGTGATGATGATGATGATGATGATGATGATGATGATGATGATGATGATGATGATGGAGGAACACCCACATCTTTGAGTTGTTAAAGCTTCTGTTGTCAATGAGTGAACACTGAGGTAGATGTTAGTGATAGAACAGATTTACAGCACTCTGATCAGGAATCCGGACACATTCGGATCATCAGATGTTTCGTCTGGATTTGATGCATCTTTCAACTTATTTTCACCCATTTTGGACACCAACGTTCCTCTCAGGAGCAGAGCTGTTTTTACCCAGGCAAACCTCAACGAAAACACTCCAAACATATTAGAAAAAATGTTCAGAAACTACAAAAGCATTCACCAGATTCACCTCCCCATAGAAAACATAGACAGTATGATGCTTTAAAAATTTAGAGATTTAACAACTAAAGTCTTGTGTCAGACAGAATCCTTTCATCTTTCAGCTGTTGTTCCCGTGCAGTTCTCTTTACATGCTCTACGTTCCTAGCATGCAGTAATATGATTTGGTTTAAATATGATATGCATACAGACAAGTTCTTTTTTCTCAATCCCTCGACTCAAACAATGTCGAGATATATGCAGGACTTCCGCAGACATGTTGTAGATAAATGAAGCGGGTGATTCAAGTAACGTTTTTTTTTTGTACCTCAGAGTCTTTCTCTCTGTGAAAATCAGTCGGGGGCCCCGTGTTTCCCATGAAGCAGTTTATCCAACACTTGCTTTATTTCCTGTTCATCAAAGGAGCGAGGCAGGTGAGGAGGAGGATGGTGGCAGCAGGGGGGTTGTAATCTTTTGGTTTAATGAGGCTCATCATTCTTCCCCTGAAAAACAACAAAATACAGTTGTTTACTACTTAAATCCAGATCCTCGACAGCTCTGTCAGAGGTCTGAACTCTGGAACTGTTTCTCAAACTGCTGATCTGAATTATTCACTTGAATCAATCTGATCAGATCAGAACCTGATCCGAACATGCTGATTCTACTGAGATGAACCTCCTCACCAACACAAACCAACAGATTTAAACTGAACATGACCAAATGACCCATTCTGATGGATTAACATGGTAATTAAAATCAAATGTTCTGTAACCGGAGGGAACAATTAGTCGGGAGCATCTCCCGACACCTCAGAGGCTGCAGGCAGCAGACAGAAACAAACGCGACGTTGTTCAGCTTCTTTTGTTGCATCCTTTTATTGTTTTTTTGTGTTTTTTTTTTTTTTTTGTGATTGTTTATTAAATATGTTTGGTTTTTTAAAGTCTTCTGAGTCTAATTTGTTGTCTGCAGTCATTTCCTAAGTTTTTTAAATAAAAGTTTGGTGTTTTAGACATTTTTGTGCTTAAAATCTTTGGGAGTTTTTTCTACTTGTTGTGATTATTTCAAATCTTTTCCAGTTTGAATGACTTTTTTTATCTTTTGTTTTTTTTTTTCTTTTGAATGATTTTTCTTTGGGGTCTTTTGTCGTGTTTGGCAGCAGCTTTTCTCTCTTTGTTAGTTCTTTTTGTTGTTGTTGTCATTTTCCCTCACAGGAAACCGTCATGAACTTCACATGTGGAAAATTACATGTTTGCTGTTTAACACATGCATATTGTGTTATGCACATGTTACATGTGGGATCTTGGACCCTTTTTATGTGGTCAAATGTGATCAATTATTCCCCATGTAGTTTTTCAGTAGTCTGTTTTTGTAGTGGATTTTGCGTTTTGGAGGCAGTAAATCAACACGTTCAGATCGAATGGAGAGAAGGTGGTTGTTTCAGCTTTGAGCTTCCTAAATAAAACACTCCCACAACCTCCTGGATGTTTCAGCTGTTTGAGACACATCTTTCGTCCAGACTGATCTCAGAACAGATTTCTACAGACAGAAGCAATGAGCTGGAGCAGGACGGCTGTGCAGCCGTGAAACCAGCTGTGAGCTGCATGTATGTGGTAACACAGTCCGGTGAAACTGCTCGCTGTGGTTTGTTGAGCTTCACTTCACTGCAGCTCGTTCTGCAAGGTTTTATCAGCTGGCATCGTCACGCACGGATGCACAATGTCCATGTAGTAAATAGCTAAAAATAGACTGTCCAAGAAGAAGATCTGCAGATTCATTAATGTTTTTATTTTATTACTTTGGTATGAAAACATTCAGATCTTGCAGTTATATTGTAATTTAAAATTTTAAAAAGCTGCTGGTTAATATATGGAGGTATGAATATTTAAATATTTGTGTTCCATAAAATCCAACAATATTTTAATGTCCCCCCCAAAACATATTTCTATAAAACTGCACACTTGTTTCTCTTTATTCTGATCAAGATGTTATTTTGGTTGTTTCTGGATTCAAAAAGCATCAAAAGATGAAACTATTTCTCTGCTCATGTTGGTCTTTTATGTTTATTTGGAGTCACATCAATAATAAGAGGCTGAAAACTGTTTATGCAGCTAAATCTTATTTTGTTGTTGAAGATTTTCTGCCTGGCAGTTTGTCGCAAAGTTACTAAATAATTATAAACACAAACGTGGGTCATGCTGGATGATATGTTGGACGTGTTGACTTCATTAATTAGAATGCAATTCAAGAACATGTCCATCATGGAGTTCAGTTCCATGCTGATGACATCACAGACATTTAACTGGGACTTTTTTCTCTTTATTTTACAGAAATTAGACCAGGTTAAACTCTGTTTTATTGTCTTAAATTTGACTTTGACAAATAACTGTTTCCAGCCAATCACAGAGCACAGTTTGTTGTTGCCATGGCGATGTATCTGCCTGCCAATAGGAGGGAGGGATCATTTTAACCAGTTAGTGGAAATCAGTTCTTCTTCCATCTGGTTTAAGGTGTTTTACTAAGCTATGTTTCTCCCAGCAGGGGGCGCTGCACATGTTATTTGCGACGGAAAAAACAGCCTTACACATTTCAGCTCCATGTTATGTGGATGTTGTGATGCTGTCGCCATGGCGACCAGACATCAGCAGCTGCTGTCAGTGACGATTTTAGGTCCTCATGTCTCTCTAAATAACAATGACCTTTGACCTAAATGAAAGTGTCACATGATGCCGGTGGGCAAACAGACAGAAGAGCTCCAGACATCCACCAGCATGAAACAGATTGAAACAGGACTTTTTTCAGATAAAAGCTGATGAATCTCTGAGGTTCAGAAGTTTAAGTTCAGACTAATAGCTTTCATCTTCAGACAACCAAAACAAGCTACAAGAATATTTTAAAATTTCAGATTCAAAATAAACATGTTTTTTTGTTTTTCTGTTTCTGTCATTTAAATAAATTCACAACATTCTGTATCAAACACTTCATGCACAAAAACTACATTCCTTCAATTTGGTGGATTGGAAATGATTCCAAGAAACCCTTTTCCAGTTTGTTTAACAACCATCAGCTGTGTTGTCATGACAACACATTTCATCCAGAGCTCTTCTGATTTCTGAGCTGAACAGACCTTAGAGATCCAGTCTGCCTGATTCCTCCCGATCCAGCTGTCACAGCGACAGCCAGCAGCTGGAATTCTACACCACATTAGTATTAAAAATTACAAGTTTGAACAAAAACTCTGGTTATGTCGTATCAAAGCTGTCATTCATTTCATTTCAACACTTCCTCTCTTAAAATCCATCTGTCATGTAATCCGAGGTTGTTTTTTTTAGAGCAGCTCTGGTGTCAAATAGTGAAACAGCGACTGAGCCTGTGCAGGAATCCATGTTTCAGTCAAACTGAAGGTCAAACAAAGACCTGAGATGAGTTTTATGCCCTGATGTTCATCACTCTGCTTCGCTGAACTGAGACATTTTTAGATTTTAACCCTCTGATTTGCTACAGTAGCTGATCAGTTTCTAAAAAAACACCACAAAATAACATGACATTAACTCCAAAATCTAAAAAAAGTGATCAGATTCATTATCGAGGATAATAATAATCTTCTAAGTTAATAACAGGCTGTTATGTAAAATCATTTTATATTTCAACCAGTTGAAATTTATTTACGTGCCTCAATTTGTCTTTTAGATGATAAAAACAGATTTTAAACCTAATTTGGTGCTTTCGATTATTGTTATTTTTACATATGTTAGATAAAATCGTCTACTTGCTGACGTGGAATTCCAGCTGTGGATCTGCTGCCCCCTGCAGGCTGGCAGCGGTACAACATAATCTGCATAAATGTATGTTTGGATCATTGTTCGTTTTTATGGAGATTTGAAAAGTCGGTTTGAGTTTCAGCATTAAGTTTTTCTTTTGCATTGTGTTTTTGCTATTTTGTGTTTCTGTGGTATTTTTATTTTTTTTTTTTGCTCGTTTTGTGTCCATGTTCATTTTTGAGAGTCGAATTGCATGACTTGATTCCAAACAGCTTTTAGATTGTAAGAACGGTGAAGAATTAATTTAATCATTCTAAAGTAAATTTAATCTGAGTTTATGTTCGCGCTGAAGATGCTAAATGAGATGTAAAAGATACTGTTGAAAAGTTTCATAATCTATCTGTGTTCTGCTGCCACCCAGTGGTCAAAGTTAGGAACTGATCTGTAATCAGCCCGAAGAGTTATGAAACGTCACTCTGCAGCAACACCCATAATAAACCATGAAGTTTAAACATGAAGTTTCACATACTCACCTCTGATTGGACCAGAACCTGACGACTGAAGAGTAATCCATCTGTCTGAATAAATGATCCGTCAGTCTGATGAGAATCCACTCGACTATGTGAATTCATTCACCAGAAGCTTTTAATTCCATCAGTGTGTCAAAGATGTGATCCAGCAGGTCCCTCGATCCATCCAGATGTTTAAGGTGCTTCAGTTTCAGAAAGATCAAACTCTGTGCAATCCATCAGGTAGAAGACCTCCATCAGGGAGGAGACCTCCATCAGTGTAGAGACCTCCATCAGAGAGGAGACCTCCATCAGTGTAGAGACCTCTGTCAAGGATGTGTCCTTCTGTTGTGACAGGGACTGACCTGAAACAGCCTGTAATAAATAAACTGTTGGGGATTTCTGGATCTCAGAAGAAAGAGGCTAAATCTGACCTTTCACCTCTGCTGGAATTATAACATCTAAACATTAGAATAATCTTTTTCTACTTTTGAACAACTAGAGATGAACTTGTGAAATTTGAATTTGATGATGTTCAATTATAAAAATGCAGATTGAATTTTTACGGTGAGATTTTAAACATTTCTCTGCAGTAAACCCATTGATCTGAATTTTGAGAGCAGAGATTTTGTGATGAAAAAGAAATAAATTCATGTATTGTTTTAATCTTTATTTCAAAATTTACATGTTTCTGGGTTGATTTTAAGCCTTTGTATAAGTTTTATTGATTTTCTGTGAAAATCCTAACATTTTAAATGCTAAATATATTCAACTTAAATTTGAACATGAACATTTTTGAAAATCTTTTTAAAGTTGATTATTTTTGTGTTTTAAGCACAAGAGATGCAAAATAATTTTAAATTTTGCATAATCTGGCTTTTTTTGTGAAAATGTGAACATTTAATTGTATGTTTTTCTTTAAATTTTAAGTTTTTAAAAATGTTTTCCTAATGCTACTAGAGATGACTGTTTAAAATGCAAAAGCAATTTTTTTTCTAAAATATTAGTTCTATTTTTACAGCTTTATCAGTGTTGGATATGCTTGAAATATAACTAATAAGCTATTGAAGGTATTATTTGTTTGGAATCCCTCATGTTTTTGGAACTTCTAAAAGGCCTGATATAATAAATAATCCGGGTAATAGGAAGCCGCAGGCTTCGTCTCCTCTGTGTCTGGCAGCAGGTTGAAGCTGTAACATATATAGGCTTAGTTTTAATTTGAGGAGATGGAGTCCGACAACATGGATGCTCCCACAACATGGTGGTCTTGCAGCCTCCACTGTTTCATTTCTCAGGCAGAAAATTCAGAAAAGTCTGGAAGGTTGCCATGGAAACTGCACCTGCTGAAGACACGCAGGGCGTCTCGGCATCCACATGGTGGCGCTGTTAGTTTAGAGAACATGGGCTCCCTGCAGTCACAGGGACTGTCGGCCCTGGGTTTGGTCTTGCAGGATGTTTTTAACTAATTTCAGGAGAAAAGGATGGAAGATTTTTCACCACTGAGATGCATCCAGGAACAACAGGCGCGTGCGTGAACACACGTGCTTCCCGCATCACCTCAGATGGATTTGTGCTCTGCTTCAGACAAAATAAATCTGGTGTAAACCTTAAACCTGCTTCAGAAGGAGAGCAAACAGAGAAACATTATAATGAGAGTAAAGTGGATCATTTCTAAGAGTTTCACATGTTCCAGGAGGAAACATCAGATTATTCTTAGTCTCCATCTTCTCTTGTTGGAACGGAAATGTTTCCCTTTGATGACAGAAATAAGAAGCTCTGGTCTGAGATGAAGGCAGAGCTGCGCGCTGACGGTTCCGCTGATAGTGCACCTTCGCCGTGCTCACACGTCCGTCAGCTTCCCGGTGTTGGCTTTGTGCGGGCTGCAGTTGGTGTACTTGATGGAGTCCGCGTCCTCGCTGTCCAGGTAGTCGGACTTGGACAGGGACGGCCTGCTGTCGCTTTTCTTGAACTCTCCGAACTGCGGCTGCTGCTGGCCGCAGGTCACGTGTGTGTACTGGAACTGCTCCTCGTGTTCCGTCTCTCGGTGGTAGAAGTAGTTAAAGTTGGACACGATGACCGGTACCGGGAGCGCGATGGTCAGCACCCCGGCGATGGCGCACAAAGAGCCCACGATTTTCCCTCCGATGGTGACCGGACACATGTCCCCGTAGCCCACCGTTGTCATGGAAACCACCGCCCACCAGAAGGCATCCGGAATGCTGCTGAAGCCCGAATCCGGGTCATCGGTTTCTGCAAAGTAAACCGCGCTGGAGAAGAGGATGACTCCGATGAAGAGGAAGAAGATGAGCAGTCCCAGCTCCCGCATGCTGGCCTGCAGAGTCTTCCCCAGGATCTGCAGCCCTTTGGAGTGTCTAGACAGCTTGAAGATCCGAAAGACCCGGACCAGGCGGATGACCCTGAGGATGGCCAGAGACATGGCCTGCTGTCCGTTCCCCTGGTGTTCCGCCAGTTCCAGCCCCAAAGTGATGAAGTAGGGCATGATGGCCACGATGTCGATGGTGTTCATGATGTTCTTAAAGAAAGCGGGTTTACTCGGGCAGGCCAGGAACCGGACCAGGAGCTCGAAGGAGAACCAGATGATGCACAGGGTCTCTACGATGAAAAACGGGTCGGTGAACGGGTTCGGCTTGTTAGAGCGCGCAGTTCCGTTCACGACGATCAGTTCTTCAAACAATCTGGCCTCCTCTCTGAACTCGGGTAAAGTCTCCAAGCAGAAAATCACGATGGAGATGAGGATGACCAGGACGGAGACGATGGCGATGCCCCTGGCGGGTCCGGAACTCTCCGGGTACTCAAACAGGAGCCAAACCTGCCGCTGGAACTCGTTCTCAGGCAGCGGGCGCTCCTCCTCTTTAATGAACCCCTCATCCTCTTTAAAATTCTCAATCACATCCTCTCCAAGTTCGTAGAATTTAATCTCCTCCATAAAAATATCCACGGGCACGTTAACGGGTCTCCGGAGCCGCCCCCCGGACTGGTAGTAGTAGAGGATGGCATCGAAACTGGGTCGGTTCCTGTCGAAGAAGTATTCGTTCCTGAGCGGGTCGAAGAAGCGCATCCTCTTGCGGGGGTCCCCCAGCAGGGTTGTGGGGAACTGGGCGAGCGTCTTCAGCTGCGTCTCAAAGCGCAGCCCGGAAATGTTGATCACCACCCGCTCGCAGCACTCCTGGTTCTCCACTCGTTCCGGGTCGAACACATCCTGGGCTGACAGCGCGGCCAGTGCCACAGTCTCATCCAGGTTCTCTCCGGGCACCACTGTCATGTTTGCCCCCCAGAAAAGGGCGACGCTTCCCACACCTCAGTCCTCTCTATCCCCCCTCCCCCCCTCCGACACCTCCGCGCGCCTTTGGACACCAGCGGAACGTGTCTTTCTCCCTCTCCGTGGCAGCGTCACGTCTGGGGGTGGGCTGGTTCTGCTGGCATGTTTGTGACCCCCACCCCCTGCCCGCGTCACCTTTCCCGTCCTCACGCTGCTGTAGTCTGGACTGTCGGCTCGTCTGTCACATTCACTGCATTTTAAGCAGGCTTTGCCCTCCCCGAGCTGACGTGTGTGCACGCTCTCACTGAGGGGAAATAAAAACACACATGCACGCATAAATGCTCAGGATTAGTCTGATCCAGCTATTTACACACACAAAACGCTCGTTTTAAAAGAAATGTCTGGCTTTTTTAGCCTGAAAGTGGTGCGTAATGAACCACCGGCGTGACTGAGGCTCAAGGTTATCACGCGAGTTCCTGCTTATCCTCTAATAAAAGGTGATGTTTGAGAAATGAGCAAACACCACAATAAAGCCTAAAGCGCTAGACTAATGCAACACAATAGAAATTTAATCTAAAATGCAGAAGGGTGACCTCCTAAATGAATACCTGTGGCTCAGACTTTGTCTTCCTCGTTCCATCCATCCTTTCATTCATCCAGCAGCCGCACCAGAGAGACAACAGACATGAAGAGGCGCTGCAAAGTCACGCTGCAAGCGCTCCAAGATGAAACCTCGCTGACGTTTCCTGAAGAGCCCCGAACAGCGCCGAGCAGCCGCTCCACAAGTTGTGCACGACTGGAGACAGCCGTATGTGTATGCGCGTGTTTGTGTGTGTGCTGCAGGCGTGAGGCTCCGTGCATGAAGACGGGGAAGAAAACAGCTGTGCAACAAGTAGAAGAGAGGGAAAAGAAGGAAAGCTGGATGATGGAAAAAGGAAGAGTTTCTGGGCCGCAGCTCGAAGCAGTGACGTGTTGTCCGAAAATAACTGGAATTCTCTCAGGGCCGCAGGAAAACTTTCTTTTCCCATGGAATAACCCGAGGGAGCGAGATGGGGGATGAAAGACAGATAAGTCCCTGCTTGTTCCTGCAGGGTGTGTGTCTTCAGTGGTCACTGGGCGAGAGGCGGAGTAACACCTGGACAGGTCACCCGCCCATCCCAAGGACACAAACAGGCACAGAACCATTCAGACAGCAGCTGTTAGTTTCAAACAACTCCCTTCATGTCTGACTTTTAGAGTTTCTGTTCAGGTTTCCTGTTAGATCGCAGGTTGTCTGAAGGCAGAAACATGTCCAGAGATCACGGGTCGTTAAACATTAAAAATGACACAAATTTCTAAAATAGTGCCTAAAAAGGATTATTTCTCCACTCTGTCTTGCTGTGCAGACGCTAAAAATATAACACAGCTACAGAGAACACAGATCAGCAGGAGTTGTAATTAAATGAGTCATTACTGAAGGTTTAATGAGTTAATTCCTCAAAGCTGTGAGACTTGACTGACTTGGTGTGATGCATGAAGGTTTAGAAACTTTTTGTTCGGAAATATTTTGCATCTTTTACCATCGCTGACGAGCAGGCAGCAGGTTTTTATCCTCAGACAAGTTCATCTGTGAACACCGTTTATTCAGGAGAGCTTCATGGGACACTCTGACCCGGATGTCTCTTCTTCAGGTTGTGACTTTGGACTCTCAGTTGGAACAAACAAGCACCTCTGGGATTTAACTCTGCTCCCTTTAAATATCTGCAGAGTGACAAGAGGACTTTCCCACCCTTTAAACTTTTCCTTGTCATGTTAATGGATGTTAGGGAGCTCGAGGTCTGAACTGTTGGTTCTGGATCACTCAGAAGTGTCTGAATGAAAAATGACATGAAAACAAGAGATGGTGGATCATACGGAGCAGAAAAGAACTCCAGCATTGGGTCAGTGTAACGGAGGAGAAGCTCTTCGGTCCTTTACTACAGCAACATCTTGCTGTCAAAAACAAAAAGCAAAAAGAGTTTCAACTGATGAGGATCCTCGTCATCAGAAACAGCTGATCAGCAGCAGCTCATTTTAAACAACAATCCTATAAAAATCCCAAACAGAACGACACAGTGGAAACACAGTTATACACAGATTTTAGAGTTTATTATTATTTATTATTTATACATTTCAGTCAGGTGAACGTGCATTTTCAGTCTGTGCCCCCGAATTATGGAACCAACTCCCCCCGTCTGTCCGGCTCTCTCCATCCATCACTGTTTTTAAATCCAGGTTAAAGACCCACTTTTATTCTATTGCTTTTAATGTGTCTTAATTTTGATTGTTTTACTGTTATGTGTTATTGTATATTGCTGTACAGCACTTTGGATGGTTCAATCCTGTAAATTAGTGTTATAACCAGGGGTGCACATAAGTGGTCCGCAGGTCCGCACACACTGTCAAAATATAAAATGCGCACCAGATGAAAAGTTGCAACACGCGTTTGCGTACTTAACATTGGTTTGGCTGAGCTGCGTGAATTTTTAGGTTAATCAGAGGCGGTTCATTGTCAAATAAATGAAGAATCCCGTTGACTTCTTTTGTTTGACTGATATGTTTCTCAGCCAGAGCGCCGAAGTTCCAGCTGATCAGCTGATGCTGCGTCTCTCTCTGTCTCTGTGTATCAGTTTGCCAGTGTGACGGATTTTCAGTCAGTCAGATCAGTGCAGCTGACTGCAGGATTCTGCATCGCGTCAAAACTGAAAAAATTCACTGAATAAGACAAATAGACCATCGTGGCACAGACATGTATAACTACCTTTTAGTGCTATAAAATACAGAAAACCACCTGTTTTAATCAACAGTATCAGCGTATTTGTCTGTGATCCGCGCCATTTTGAATGCGCGCAAAGCACTATGGGATATGCAGTCAATGCCCCATAACTGTCCAGTGTATCTTTTTATCTGACTGCATCACATTACAAACATCCTCATCATTTCAAAACAAAAAACAGTTACAGTAAATGACAGAAGCTCCAACAGCTGACTAATAAATTTCAACACCAAACTGTTAAATGTAGATTAAAGTGAACAATCAAACCTGTAAACAATCCAACCTGAACTCTGAAGGGGTTTCTTTTACCAGTATTTTTATATTTTACTGGTTTCTCTTGATTTTTTCAACAATTAAAGGATTTTTATTGAAACAAATATAGAGCCAGGTAAAGTAAACAGACTGAATTTGAAGCTTGATGAAACCAAAAACAAAGCAGAGGAGCTCGGAAGAGACACAGCGAGACACATTTATAAATGTGAGGACCAAGCAACAACCCTAGGTTCTCTTCTGAGAACCAGGCCAAAAACATTATGTGCACCCCTGATTATAAATAATTATGGTATGGTATTTTATAAAGTTTAACAATTTAAAAAAAGAAGGAAGTCAGTGTATTTTTTTATCTTACACAGTTCAAAAGACTGACGCTATACCAGGATCAGCATCTCAGTAACTCGCCACATGTTCTTCAGCATGATGTCAAGATGAGAGCAACTTGATGAAGATCATAGACACACTGGACCACTGGGCGACTGTGGCTCGGTTAAAGCGGTAGTCCTCCAACTTGAAGGTTGGTGGATCGATCCCGGCTTCCACCGCCACATGTCGAAGTGTCCTTGGGCAAGACCCCCGATCTGCTTATCGGGTTGTGTGAGTGTAAGCCCCTAACCTGTCCCCCCAGCTTACATATCGGGTTGTGTGAATGGGTGAATGACAAAAAAGACTGTAGTGTGAAGCGCTTTGGGGGTTGTAGGACCTAATTAAAGCGCTATACAAGTGCACGCCATTTACCATTTTACCAAAACATTTAGTGCTCGATTCGTGGATCAGACACTCGTTGATTCTGATTGTTGGGATTGATGTGGTTATAGAAAACAAACAGCTTGTTTATGCAGTGAAACTGTGTTTGAAAGTTCAGAGAAGTCCAGTTATCTTCATGGTTAAAAGTCAGAGTATTTCCATGTTCCTGACATGTTGACTGCAGTGTTTGGAACTGATTTTCAGTGTCACGAACACTCACATACTGAACCTTCACCTTACTGATTAATGCCCTCAGCTGCTTATTTCATCAAATAAATTAATAATGAATTGAATCAAACTGAGGGAAACCTCTCAGCTGATTTGTATCAGAATGCAGGATTTCACACTTTATTTCATTCACATCCACTAATTCAGTCTTCACCTAGAAAACACCTGGCTGAGACTGAACCTGATGCATTTGAGATCAGAGTCTTTACAGGTGATCCTGTGTGTGATGATGAAGCTTTGAGTTTGATCATATCCAATCAGTATTTACACGGTGCATTTAGAGTTGAATCTTCACTGGATCAGAATGAAAAGGAATTGATGCTGAGTAAACATTAGAATCACTTTAGTCCAGTTTCTGTTCAGACTATGATCAGGATCAGAAACAAGTTTAATCAAACTTTAACATGAATGTTTTTAAACAGCAAGTCTTTCATTTTTGAGCTGATTTTGTTGAAAACTAATACAAACCTCGATGCTTCTATTTACAGTGTTGGTTCTTTTTAAGATCTCTGATATTCACATAGTGTTGACCTGGTTCTGAGGCAGAGCTGATCTTCTCTGGGCTCCATCTGGGATGGACCAGCACATGGTGGAAACCTGGATGAGACTGATCAAGACTTTAGTTAGAAGAAACAGACCAAAGAGGAAGCGGATCTTCCAGGCGTCAACAACCAGTCCTGGTTCTGAGCTTGGATTAGACCATATTCCGACTCTTCACGTTGCTGCCATCAAATGTAAAACTGAACGAAGCTGCAGCTTTGAGGAAATCTTTAACTTACTGTTTAAAATAATCAGTAACTGTTTCTGATAAGGAGCTGAGATCTAGTCTGAAGCCTTCATCCTGCAGCATCCGTCCAGCTGTAAGACATACTGATGTTTCATTGTTTGTTTCTGGAGACAGCTGCATGTGAAGGTGACCGCTGCGAAGGACACGGCTTTCTGCAGTGTTTAACAACACCAGGAATTAGACCCCTCCTCCAGATGCATTAGGAAATTACTCAGGTCACTAACAGCATGCAAAGCAGTGATTTATTCTCTTCCTGTATTGAACCAGGAATGAAACTCGGAATTCAGCCTTCACGCTGAATAACTGCTGCAGCTGAGCAGAATAACAAATATGTTTTAGATTTTTTCTAAATGTTAGAAAATGTTGAGGATCAGGTCTTGTTTTCATTCTGTCTCCAGCGGTTCTAAAGCAGTGAGGATCCTTCAGACTGGTGGTTGATGTGAACCTTTAAATAATCCGTTCACATGCTGTTGATATAAAAAGCGATTTCACACGTGTTCCGGCTGTCGACCATCCCTGGCAGCCAACTGCAGCCGCCACCTCCCTCCAGACTCCATTAACATGGTTGATGAAGCTGCCAGACGATCACAGACAGCTCACGATGACACCAACACAACAGAAGAACAACATGAAGACTGCGATCACACGTTAGACGCTCACACGAGCCATCAGTGTGATGACGGGGTTTTCAGAAGGAAACTGCACTGGCAGCATGAACCATGACTCCAGTTCTGTTTCCTGTCATAATTAAGATGTTTATTTAAGTGAAGCGCTGCAGGTCTGAAGGTCAGTCAGCCGGACACAGACTGTGAAGAGGTCAACCTCAGGAGCTCAAATGTTTTTATAATGTTTGTTCCTCTTTTTAGGCTTAAAATATGACAGAACGGTTCATCTTCAAGTTTCGTCTCATCGTTTACTGTGAAACCGTTCAGTAAATCAAAGGGATAAACTGTCAATTCCTCAAATATTTACATTTGAATCTGAATTTTAACAAAAGTAATAGAAGATGATCAGGTCAGAGGTCAATAGAGGGATTGCAGGCAGCCTAAAATCTGATCATGTAGAAAGATCTTAAACCATGAAACACCATGTTTTCATGCAAATTTAACCTGTTTCAGATGTAAATGTTACTCAGTGAGTTGAATTCCTTTATATTCAATCACCTGTACTCATGCAGAAATTTGTAGTAATAAAATTTACAAGCTTCACAATGTAAATCAGCAGTATTTGTGAAATTATATCTATAAATTATAGTAAAAACCCTCCATGTGAACTCAGGAGTCTTTATGTTATGAAACTCCCTGCATGTGTTCACATCCCCAGCTCTGAGCCAAACATCAATAACCGTCATACCCAGCAGCACGTGGCTGCGACTGAAGTCGGAGTGGTTCTGTTATGGGGGCTGATCTGGTTCCACCCCCCAAAACAAACAATGAACGTCCTGGAAAGCTGCTCTTATTTTTAGTGTCTGACTGGGTTTTACGTAACGGGTCAAAGAACAAGAATAGCTGCATCAATCACCGAGGCAGCGCCATCCAAACACTCTGGGAACACTGGGATCAGAAAACAGCTTGGTGGTCCAGAAGAGCCCGGTCAGACAAGACCCGGTTTCTACTTCGAGAATTTAACATCTCAGCAGAGAAACAACTGAAGCTCAGAGATCCTCCCAGTTCAGACATGTGCATGTGTTTATCTGCCTTCAAACACTATAATATGACACACACACACACACATGATCAGAACCAGAACTATGAAGTACTGGATCCAGTTACATCATCAGGAGATCCCCAAGACAGGCCATCGATGTGAACTAGTTTCATATTTTATGCTGAAAAGTTGCAGATGGTCAAACTTTTAACTAAAAAAACAAGAAAGCCCAATAAAAAAAAAAAAACACAAAAAGAAAATAAACAAACAAAACGGATTTCTGACAGGAAAATCAAATAAAAACAAAAACATCTACATTTAACCGTAAAACAATGCAAAAATATGTTTTTATGAAAACTAAGTAAACCCCATTAGTTAAAAGACCATTTCAGATTTCAGCAAATTAACAAACTCAAACATTTTACAGATTAATAAAGTTTTATGCATTTCTATAGTTGCGGTCACAAAATAAATCAGAAAGAAAGGACATTGCATATTATGGATTTCTTTAATATTTTTGACTTTATTTCAAGCTGAACATTTACAGATTCAGTTTTATACAAAGATGAAACCAGCGAGTGTAATAAAGCTTCCAGTGCGTTTTCTTATCACAGCGTCCTTGTCCGACCTGTTCAGGTGTTTTATCTTTGTGCTTCAGGCAGGTGCAGCAGGACGCTGCAAGGTGAGTGGAAATACCAAACACACATGAAGACTCCAACCATCATTATTCATCCCATATGGAGCGGAGCAAGCTGCCGTCAGTTAGGCCTGAGCATCACGTTCACATCCATCACTTCACCTCAACATCAGCTTTTAAACTGCAGCGAGTCTGAAATATAAATCCAGCTCTGCATCGCGGCCGTCAGCCCGTCACAAAGGCCTTATCGCTTTCATCTGCTGCTGCTCAGCAGAAGAAGGAGAAAGAATTCCTGCTCTGATGTTTACCTGCTGAACCAGACTGTTGGTATCCGTGGTAACCTGGGATGGACCTCCCTGCCTTCAGGATCAGCAGCAGAGATTGAGCTGTCACATCCCATCGGAGCGAGAATATTTCCTGAGTGATTCTGCTCTCAGGCCCTGAAGCAGTGAAACAGATGGAACGATCAGAGCAAAGACCGAACAGAGAAGACAGTCTCTTCTCAGTCAAAAAGCATCTGGAAGGATTTTTCTGCATTTTCCTTTCAGTTATTTTTCTCCTCAGATTGTCACGGGCTCAGTGATTTTTGTGACCCACATTGCAGGACTCAGACAGCAGCTCAGGTGCAAAAGTGAACGGTTTATTTACAATTGAATATGTACAGTGCAGAGAATGTGCTCGGTGATCAGGTGCGCCAGGGGAAGGTCTCAGCACTGTAACAGAGAGGAGAGTCAGTTCCAGAGTCACATTTATGGATTGTGAGATCTTGTTCATAGAGGTGGTGAATAACTCACAGGATGATGTCAGGAATAAAACTTGAAGGGAGGGCAGGTTCGGTGCGGTGCTGTGCAGGGAGGTGGTGAGTCCAGGTCGGGTGAGGAAGCCGGAGGGAGACAGACAGGGTTCCAGGCGATCAGACGCTGGACACAGAAGTACTCTCAGGAACACAAGGAGCAGGGTGAACAATCCTGGAGAGAACAGGTTAGTTGCACGCAGGAAAAATCCAAAACGTCTTCACAAGGAGCACAAAGGTTTTCAAAATGTTTCTCAGAATCACAAGGAAATATATCACTAGGACGGCACACGGGAGCTACCATTTAGATCAACAACCAGGCATCAAATGAAGGTCTGCCTCTGGCTTAAGTAGCACCCTGCTCCTCATCAGCGCTGATCGCCGCCAGGTGTAGTTAATCTGCCTCACGCTCCAGCGTAGATCCTCCTGCAGACAGATGACTCACCCGACAGAAAAAACACAGCACACAAAAACACTGAACCTGACACAGATGTGTTGAGGTTCAGGTTCTGAGAGGCGAGCAGAGAAGATGTTCTCCACCAGCCTGATCAGCTGATACAAAGCAGGATGCGTCTGGATCTGAATGTTGCAGCTGAGATTCTTCGGTTTCCTGTTCTCAGCTGACAGGAGCAGGTCCGGGTGAGTTCCTCTTCTGCTGCAGAGATGATGTTCTGGGTTGTAACCAGCTGTTATTTAAGCTGCTGTTGTTCTTCTGTCATCTCAAACCGGTCTGCTCATCAACACATCAACATACCTGCTGCTCGCTTGATTTCTCTCTTCATACTGTTCTGTAAATCTGAGAGATGGTTGTGGGTCTGAAACACTCAGACTAACAACCACGTCACGTTCAGAGTCACTTAAATCCATTTTCTTCCTCGTTCTGAGTCTCAGCAGGTCTTTATCATGTCCAGATGCCTGATTGCTGCCACGTGATTGGCTGATTCACTCTCTGTGCTAATCGGAACTGATCAGGTGTATCGGTCTCGGTTTTCATACATTTTTTATTTGAAATGTTAGAACAGAGCTTCCTGCTGTTGTAGGATCTTATTTTGAGTTCCAAAAACGAATTCCTTTCATTCCTCTACATGTTTACACTGTTTTAAAGATTGAATGTGGAACACAAACACCACAGCAACATCCACTGCGTAGATGCTTCAGCCACAACAACAGAACAAGGCCTCGAGCCGTCCTCACCCAAACCCACTCTGGCCCCCGATCCTCTCTGGTAGCTCCTCCCCCAAGAAGGACAACGAAATCCCCAGGCCTCCAAGGCTGCTGCTTTACCCGCGACTCCACCACCCATCACAATACCAGCCTCACTATTATGGACTATTCACTGTATTAGAAAACCTGCCCGCTACTCTGCCTGCTATTGGCTGGTAGATGTAAACAAAATGCCATAAATCTGACTGAATGTTGTTAGAAAGCCAGTTGATTGCACAGGTATGATCTCAAAGCTGATTGGTTAATTACTGTAGGTGTGTTTTCAAAGCAAATATTCACTAATATTTTTACCACCCCATTTTTTTTTTACTATATTCTCAGTTATGTACAGTATATAAAGCCTAAACATTTATTTTATATGACAAAATAGACCAAAAGCTACTTAAAGCAGTACTTAAGAAATTTCAGTTTAGGTTTATTTTGGCGGCGCCACTGGACAAAAGCGGTATTATTTTACGTGAACGAAGCCTGCATTTCCCATGAGCACCAGAGCGTAGCGTCGTAAAATCCAGATACCCCGTCCGCCAGCAGTTGGATTGAAAGATAGAAAGGCAGGAATGTGAAGACTAATAACTAATAACTCAATGCACTTTGTACAGGATTTAGTTTTACTAATTTCGAGCAAGCAATGCAGTTTGACTTTGTTTGCAATCACTGTAGTCAACTCAACAAACACCCGGAAAAAATCCTTTTTTTCTCTGAAACTAATAACAATTATCAGAAACTACTGTAACGTAAATACAAACTGACACGATTATACCACAAAGGTTCAGTATGACTGATCTTTCCACAGTAAGAACCGGCATATTTTACTCAGACTTGTGTGTCTGCAGCCATCGCATTGCTTTTTCGTCATATAGTACTTCTGAGTTTGTTGTGGCTGGTCGTGTAAGTTTAGAACTGTGAACTGTCAACCTGGTGGCCAGTTATTACTTCCATGCAAATTTCCGAAAGCCGGCATTAGCATTTTGATTTGAGAATAGAAAGATACTTACTAGTCCAGCAGGAACAGAGCCACGGCAGCATCAGTCGGAAATCCCTCCTCGACTTTGAGCTCACGCCAGCGAGTGAAAGCCGGACCTATGTTGATTCTTGACTGTCCTTTTATCCGGTTACTCTCCCTTTTTCTTTTTTTTGTCTCCTCAGACAAAACTTTTCGTTTTTTCGGGGCTTCTGCCATGTTAGCTGCAGTTGCGCGTAACAGGTCGCATCGAGTTCCGTGTTTATGACGAATGGGGAAAGGGGAAGTGACGTATGCCGAAAAGCAGCCTATCCATTCGTAGTTTTTTGTGCGGCAGGGTTCCCACCATCCTCCTCAAAGTTGTTTAGTGCCAGTGAAAGCGATACAGACCCCCTCAAGCCATGACAGAGGAGTCATTCAACTTGTTGTAAGTCACCATATAATCACAGAAGTTATGAAACTATTTCATGAAGGTTGAAAAGTTACTTAGTGTTGGTTTAATAGCACTGGGGAACATTTGCTTATATAAAGTTTCATCAGTGCTGCAAACACTGGGAGAAAGTTTAGAAAAATATGTAATAATTCCTGAAGGGATGATGATTTTGGCCTCAACTGAACCTGGAAAGTCATCGTTTGTTAAATGAAAAGGTTCCTTTATTTTCTAGTACATCAGTATGTAATCCAAAACTTGTCAATATTGACAAATCCTAATTCTCTCTGACAAGCTCAGATGATCTTTACTATTTTCTGCCTTCAGAAATTTAGGTTGTTAATTTTAAACTAAGTGTTCGTCTCCGCCCAGATTTCACCAGGAAGATGAACGTCTGTATGAAAAAAACAGAAAACACTTTGAAACATTTCATTCTTTCCTGCTGAGAGTCGCTGCAGCCTCTCGGCTTTGAATAATGAATGAGGAGGAATACAATTATTGCAATTACCCACAGTGAGATGACCCCAATCAAAGCAGCGGAGAGGAGATTATAATGAGGCAGCGGACACATAAAACTCAAATCACAATGGCAGCGAGGGTTTCCTCTCAGACCACTGGCGAGGAGTTTTAACATGATTTACTCCATGGATTGAGCTGATTCTGAGTAATGATGTGGTTAAGTAATAGAACATCTCCAACATTATAAACTACTCACTGATTTTTCTGAGATGCACATTTGCAACCTTCTGTTAAACATTTCTCCGATACAGCAGCTGATTCACAGGTTGAAGGTCTTTGAAGAAACTGAAATTTGAACAGAGGGTTAAAAAATGAGTCAATTTGAAAATATGTTAAAGTCAACTGTGTTTGGATTTCTAACTGATTTAATTTCTCCCCTCAGCAGCTCAAAAACACTCATAAACCCACATCATACTAGAAATAAAACTCTCTGCTGCGTGTGAAGTGAATGTTTTCTATTAGCTCCTCTTCACTGATTAAACATCAACATCTAAGTTCAGTTTGTGACCTCAGGAGAACCGAGACCAGCCTCTGGACATCCACGAGTTTCACATCAATCACTGGAGGTCAGACGGTTAGAGCTTCAATTACCCATCAGGCCCCGGGCTCTTCGGTGGGCCGTCTCATCTGTCTTATACGAGAGGCCAAAATAAACTCGTCTTTGTGGGGAAACAAACAAACTCTGATGGTAAAGTTATGAAAAAAACATAAGGAAAATACAAATTCTGTATGAGAATGTCATAGAGGTGGGAAAAATGATCGATTCTAAGATGCATCGCGATTCGGCCGTGCACGATTCTGCATCGATACAGCATGTGACATAATCGTGATTCCCACTCAATCCAGGTTCTCAAGTGTCCTTGTCTTTAAGCTGCTAAAAATGTTTTATCCAGCACACTTTGAATGAAAAACAAGGACTTGTTTTATTTGAATATTTGCACTTTTAAATAGACAGGCTAAGCCTATGCTATTTGTTTTGGTATACTACATGTGAAATGTAGAATCCTGTCTTATAGCTGCTGTACTGAAAATTTTATTTTTTATACATACATTTTTTTATTTAAGTAATAAGCAGCACACTTTAAAAATGGTTGTTCACTTCAGTGGAAAGATTTATGTTTTGTCAGGTATACCGTAATAAAAAAGAATTCAAAACAATATCCGACTGCTTGTAGTAAGTTATTGAAAAATTGAGTGCGAAGAATCGTGATGTATTGCAGAATTAAATCGAATCTTTAGGCAGATAATCGGAATCGGATCGAATCGTGAGGCAGGTAGAGATGCACACCTCTAGAATGTCATGAAAACAAAAACATGCATGAGATGAGAGAGTGAGGTTGTAAGCAGAACCATTGGGTGAACCTGGAGCCACGCCTCCAGTCAATCAGCCAATCAGAAAGGACTTTGTGAAAGTAAAACAAAAATCAACCCAAAGCTTGTTTTAGTTTGACTTTAGGTCACTTCCTCCTCTAATGAATTATGTTACAGTGAAACATGTACATTATATCAGCCTTCATGTTTAATTTTTTACCTCTGAATAAAGTTGACCTCTTTTTTCATGTGGTCTTAGAGACAAACTAACAATATTTGACCAATCAAAACAGACTTTGGTTAAAGGAGTCTAAAGACAAAAAAGCCAAAACAAAAGATTTCACACAGCAAGTAAGAGGAAATGCTACAGAAAAGAGGTTTTTACAAGAATGAAGCACATGAATCGGATTCCATGTGACTAATTACGTTCTGTGACTGATTTATTTTTAATTCCAACCAATGAACAGAGTGCTGTATTTCAATTTAGTTCAGATTTAATTATTATTGTAGTTTTATCCTTAACTACACTCTCAGAAATAGAGGTACGAGACAAGGACATTTTTGTACCTATAGGTAAATTGTTTTAAAATGTTCCCTTAAAAGTACAATATTGGTCTTTAAAAGGTCAGAAATGCCCCTTAGAGTGTTCAAATTGATATAAAGTACAAATTTGTACTATTTCAACTGCACCTGTAACCCTGGCCAAGGCTGATTAATCTCTATTTTGTTAAGTTTCTTCCATCATTTTCAATATTATGTTTCAGAATGTTGGTTTTAGACTTCAAAATGTGGCATAATTTTACATTTTTAGTGGAACAACTTCATAAGGTACAAAAATGGACCTGGACTGCAGGGTACACCCCCAGCAACAAGAAGGGTACAAATTCTTGTCGCTGGGGGTGTACCCTGTAGTCCATGAAGTTGTTCCACTAAAATAGTAAAATTATGCCACATTTTGAAGTCTTAAACCAACATTCTGAAACATAATATTGAAAATGATGGATGAAACTTAATAAAATGGAGATTAACCAGCCTTGACCAGGGTTGCAGGTGCAGTTGAAATGGTACAAATTTGTACTTTATATCAATTTGAACCCTCAGAGGAACATTTTTGACCTTTTAAAGACCAATATTGTACTTTTGATGGAACAATTTACCTATAGGTACAAAAATGTACTTGTCTCGTACCTCTATTTCTGATAGTGTAGGACTGTTGTGTCAATAAAAGCACTATCCAAAAGTAGGCGGGGCTTGTGAGTAATTTAAACTTTGTTGACAAAATGTTCTTCCTACATTCATTGATTAGTGTTTAATGATTTTCTCACTGCAGCCTGGGTTTCTAAGTCTTTAATTGAGATTTAGGTTTACATTTCCCTAAATAAATTAACCTGCTGCAACACAAACGTCTGAGTCTGACAGTTTTTTTTTTCGGATTGACAGCAGCAACGTAATTTTCTGACACCAATGAGGTTCTGTGATCGATGATGTCTGAGGAACTATTTTCTCAGAGGTTTCATTTGTCTCCTCCGTTTCAGCCTCCTGCAGACACTCAACTCTGTCATTTATACGTCTCCTAATGAAGTGAGCTGTAGCACTTTATCAGCCACAAGGTCGTACAACTACTAAAGTATCAAGAGGAGCTAAAAAGTCATTTTAAATGTGTTCAGATTTACAAGAAAACAAAATGTTGGAAGCAAACAGTTGCCAACATTAAAAGTAAACCTGTGTTGATGCTAAGGTAAAATGTCATGTTGTGATGTATTTTTCTTAAATGTATTGTTAGCGTTTGCATATGTGTTTTATATTAGATTGTAAAGATGTTTTCTTTCGATTCTTCTTTTCTTTTTTCCTTTTTTTTTTTAACTCTAATTTTGTTGCAGTTTTTACACCAAGGCCACAAGACTAGAGATGAAAACTAGCCTTCTAGCTAATTCTGGCTTTTTTTAACCATGTGTAATCATCAATATTAAAGCAATAGTTAGGAGCTTTCCGTTTAGGTTTATTTTGGCGGCGCCACTGGACAAAAGCGGTATTATTTTACGTGAACGAAGCCTGCATTTCCCATGAGCACCAGCGCTTAGCGTCGTAAAATCCAGATACCCCGTCCGCCAGCAGTTGGATTGAACTACATTACATTTCAGTTTCCAGTGGCTGAGTGAATGAACTGTCAACCTGGTGGCCAATTATTACTTCCATGCAAATTTCCGAAAGCCGGCATTAGCATTTTGATTTGAGAATAGAAAGATACTTACTAGTCCAGCAGGAACAGAGCCACGGCAGCATCAGTCGGAAATCCCTCCTCGACTTTGAGTTCACGCCAGCGAGTGAAAGCCGGACCTATGTTGATTCTTGACTGTCCTTTTATCCGGTTACTCTCCCTTTTTCTTTTTTTTGTCTCCTCAGACAAAACTTTTCGTTTTTTCGGGGCTTCTGCCATGTTAGCTGCAGTTGCGCGTAACAGGTCGCATCGAGTTCCGTGTTTATGACGAATGGGGAAAGGGGAAGTGACGTATGCCGAAAAGCAGCCTATCCATTCGTAGTTTTTTGTGCGGCAGGGTTCCCACCATCCTCCTCAAAGTTGTTTAGTGCCAATGAAAGTGATACAGACCCCCTCAAGCCATGACAGAGGTGTCATTCAACTTGTTGTAAGTCACCATATAATCACAGAAGTTATGAAACTATTTCATGAAGGTTGAAAAGTTACTTAGTGTTGGTTTAAAATACACTGTTCTATTTTAAATAAACAATTGATTGATTGATTGACTGACTGACTGACTGACTGACTGACTGACTGACTGACTGACTGACTGACTGACTGACTGACTGACTGACTGATTGATTGATTGATTGATTGATTGATTGATTGATTGAAACCCAAAGCTTTCAACACTCAATTTGAGAAGGCGTGTTAAATATGAAACAAACATTAACAAATTCAGCTCATTTAAATAGAGAAGATAACAGGAATTTCAAAATAAAAGGTTCAAAATGAAAAGCCTGGATCTGGACAGAACTGCAGGATATAGACTCACTTCTGTGTTCCAGGTTTGTTTTATTTTAATGGGTTAAAATTATCAAAGAAATCTGATCCTTCATCAGCTCAGAAATATATTTTAATTTTCATGTTATTTGCATGAGAAAAGCTCCACACCTGAATATAACAGTATGACTGTCTCTACAGAGCGCTACAGATCAGAACTGATGGGTCCGTTTAACAACTAAAGTCTTTGAAGAGGAACCTCTCGGAGCAGAACGACTGCTGACTGCTCCAGAAATATCCTGCATTTCCTGACGACAGCTTATCGAGTGTATCAGAGAATAAGTATTGAGCGGTCTCATCAGGTCACGTTCTTTGTCCTTCTCAGTTGCTTTTTAGACGTCGTAAACTCTCTGCGGTCTCCTGCAGCTGAAATTAAAGCTGTCTCTAAGAGCTCAGAGGTCAACATGTGGGATGTCTTCACTTCTACACCGCTGCTTTTCAGAGCGGAAAAAAAATCAAATTTCCTGTTCTGGACTTCCGCAGTGTCAGAAAATCTTTCTCCAAAAGTTTCCTCCATGAGGAAAATGAGGGTCATTTACTATAATTATATTTTATATATTATATTTTTTAAAACAATAAATTTGAGATCTGCCTTGTGATTCATATTTTGATAGCGCAAACACACAGATCAACTCTGAACAACATACTGTTAAAAATAAGTCCAGTCTAAGATCTACAGTCATTTTAATAAGATCCAGGTGTCACTGAAGGAAGAGGGTATAATATATAATACTGGATGTATTTCTGCATCCTCATTACTTTCACATCTTTGAGAGCAACAGAACATCGAGGTCGACTCAGATCCGTCACACAGCTTTGAAAACTTGTGAATGAGCCACAAAAATCGTTAAATGGTCACAGGAAGCTGAACAGACTAAACCAGGAGTATAAATACTGAGGAGGCTGATTGGAGATGGAGGACAGGTGAGATGCTGCAAATGATGATTATTGGAGAAATAAAGGTGCTGACATAGAACCCAAAAATATTCAACTAAACAGATTTAAGTCAAAACACCAGAATAATTAAAACAGTTTGATTTACATCCGATTTAGCTGTAAAGTGTTTGGAATCATGAGCAGATCTAATTTTCCTTCTCTTAGTAAAAGGTTTATTATAAAACTGATCTTATGAGCTGGATTTCTTATGAGATTTTTACATTTATTTTTTATTGAATATATTTGAATTAAAGAACAATTTCAGACAATAAGATAAACTGCAGCCATTTTTTATGGATAACATTTATATTTAAACCTTATATATAAAAAAGAAATGAGAGAAGACATTCAGTATTATTGTTTAAACTATTACACAGGATAGAACTTGACAATGAAAATAACCATCAGTCACACGATGCGCCATCAAACGAGGACTCACTTTTTGGTGTGTTGGTTTGGGTTTCACTTCCAAATCATCAATCAAAACACTGCATTTTCATAGTAAAAGCTCAAAGTTTGTGAAATTTCAAACTTTCCTGGTGGAAGATGATCACTTTTATGTACACCTTAAAAACAAATCTCCACATATTTTAATAATATTTGTATTTGCGGGCTGGAAGACAAACAGGACCATGTCTGAGATACCAAAGATGCTGTAAGACAGTGTTTCCCAACCCTGGTCCTCAAGGCACAATATCCTGCATGTTTTAGATGTTTCCCTGCTCCAACACAGCTGAGTTAAATGAGCAAATTACAAGACAAGTTGTTTGGTAATTTGCTCATTTAACTCAGCTGTGTTGGAACAGGGAAACATCTAAAACATGCAGGACAGTGTGCCTTGAGGACCAGGGTTGGGAAACACTGCTGTAAGAGGTCAAACAACTCAAGAATAAACCGTGAATGTTTTGCATTAAAAAGTTACCCTTTAGTTGATAATGTGATTAAATATAATAAAGAAAACACTTTAAACTGTAATTATTTACTGACTTGTGGCTCCTCTGATGTTCTTCTGTCGTTGCTGTTTAGAAACAGTTTATCAGCAGAACGTTTGACCGGTCAGACGTAACTGCGGATGGCGAATGACGTTCATCTGTCTTTGAAATGATCTGCTGTTGATTGACAGCTTGCCCCGCCTCTCTGCAGCTGTGGAGGTGGGGACAGATGTGACAGATGTGATGAATGGTTAATAGTAAACTGTAGAGTTTGTGAGCAAGCAGATGCTGATGTGTTACGTTTGAGAGACAGGAGGAGGTGGCTGCTGCTGATGTGGGGATTTTTATTGTCACGTAGTAAAATCCTTTTCACAGCACAGAGGACAAGGTGGTGGTGGTGGGGGGGGGGGGGGGCGGTG
>SSNP01000088.1:85723-117096 GCA_006937955.1 Pachypanchax playfairii
GTGTCCTTGTCAATGACTGGAGAACCTGCAGCAGCAGTGGGGGTGGGGTCGGGGGGCATAACACAGACCTCATTTTATTTCCTGCTTCAGGTCTTTTGTTTTTAATATCTAAGCTGTTTTTCTGACTGATGTTGAGCATCTTCACATTGTGTTTACAGTTAAAGACACTGAGTTACTGCTGCTCATTAATTAACTCCATTACTGAAAAATATTGGCTCTGAAGTTTCTCTAAAATGAAGAGACAAGAGTCTGTATTCTAGTCTAGACTCTGTTCTGGATAAAAGATATACTCATATTTACACACTGGACACACTGCTTGCTGCCTGCAGCAGCTGCTGTCATCACAATTATTTTAAACTGTATCTTTCTATAAGAATGAAGATCAGCTGGACGTCCTGCCTCCCTCTGTGGCTGCAGCTCAGGTGTGCAGGCAGGTGACTCCTTCTTCTTCATGGTGTTTAGTAATGTGGTGTCAGATAAACAGAAGGATGATGCCACTGACAGGAAGCTTTTAGCACAACAATTATCATCTAATTTTATCTTCATTCTGAGCCTCTGCTGCTACTGAGGAGTATCATGATTCATTCATCGGGCTGCTGCCATGATCAAACTAATTTACTTTATCATGCAGTTTATTTTTAATGTTGATGGAGCTGAAAATTTGTAGTATCAATATTATTATGAGCCACAGGTTTTTTTGTTTTACAGACAGATTTTTGAGAAATTAAAGTTAGTTACTGCTAAAGTTGCTGAACTACTAGTTAGTTTTATACAATAATGAATCACTGAGATGAAACTCTGTATACACACATGTCTGTTTACAATATGAAGGAAACCTGTTGGTGTTTGTTTATGTTGCAGTGATTTGTTTCATAAACATAAAACACCTTCAGCAGTTTTTTTCCTCGAAGGATTCGAGGTGTGAACTTGTTCTCTGAGGTGTGATCGGCATGTTGATGGGTGAGGGACAGGTGCAGCATGCAGTCAGTCCTCTAAGTATAGACCCCCCCACCTCCACTAGGACCAGTCTAGCATTCATGTCGCTCCTTTCACTGCAGCAATAACAAACAGGGCTCAGATGGCAGATGCTGGGAAGCCTACCCCTGTCGCTGTGTCATGTGACCCCCATCACTGCTGCCGTGTTGGTCAACCCAGAAGCAGAGTTGCTGGAAGTCGTTAATAGATTTTCACTGTTAACAGTTATACCTGAAACCTGAAGGATGCGAGTCTTAAAACCTAATAAAACTCTGATGTAAGTGTCAGATAATATGAGTCATAAAAACCTTTAATAGTCTAATAACAACATGCAGATCTCCATCTGGATAATGAAATCTTCTGATACTTGATGCTGCGTTTGGGGGCCTATAGCGCCACCAGCAGGATGCAGTTGAAGGTGGATTGATGCGACTGAGTTTTCTGAAACACCTGGTAGGACAGAAACCTTTAGATCAAAACAAATTCACTGTTCTTCACAGGAAAAGTAGCCATCGTCCTCGACCAGCTGAAGAAGGAAGACAAGATTTAAAGAGGCCCTTCCATTATAACCGTTTTTCTGAGGTTTCTGTTGAATATTTTAGCTCCACAGGTGTTCTTACCTTCATAGTGGGTGTGAAAACAGGTCAACAACTTCTCTTTCAGTTTTTATCTCTCAAACTACACAGGTGGCGATAAAACTCGAGTCCAAACGGCCTGTATCTGTTTCGTCACAACTCCCTTGTTCGTTAGTATTCATCAACTCCTGCAGTTGAAACCACGCCTAGCATGCTGCTCGCTAAAAGCTGTTAGCATAAGATGTAGCAAACAGGAAGAGAGAACGTCTGCTGTTGCCATGCGCAGCGGGGCAGGAAACAGTATACCTTGCTCTCCTAGGCTAGTTTGTTAGCCAATCTGAGTCCAGCAAATTTGAATAAAGAATATAAACGATCTGCTGATGAAGCCTGACGGAAGAAAAAACCACAAAGTCCTGAAATGTGTTTGAAATGGCCTCTTTAAGACTTCTGCAACTCACACTGCTGTCAATCAACTTCTGGTCCGAATCCTGACTGATGTAACTCATTCTTTCATTATCGGTGCTGCAGTTTGTCAGAATTAGTGGGTTTTTGTTTGTCCACCTACGTCTTGAAGATTAACCACAAGTTCTCAATTAGATTTAGGTTTGGGGAGTTTACCTGAACATGGACCCAAAATTTCTTCAGAATTTAACCTTTTTCCCTGAAGTTGAAGTATGATCCAAAAAATGGTTGATTTGGGTGCATCAACATTCTGCCTGTGAAGCTCTTTTTATGTTTTATGTTTCTTTTCATGTTTCTTTGCAGGTCAACAGGAAGAACAATGATTTCAAGCGTCACCTCCTTTTAACACATCCAGTCTGCTATTCTACCTCTGTCAGCATGACATAATGATCTCCAGCCTTTTCAACATTCTCACCTGTTAGATAGAAGATTATTGAAATGATCTCGTTTTATGGCAGCCATGATGTGCAGTAAAATGGGTATTTGGGGGATTAGGTTTATTTTCCTGAAGAAGGACTTTGTAATATTCTTGAGTTTATGTGAATTGCTATTATATAAACTGAAGCAGTGAACTGCAAATCAATATTTTTGTCACTCTCAAACTTTTGACCATGACTGTATATTCTAACTTTATTCAGGTTTAATCCATGTCACATCCTCCATGTTCTAACCAGTTTGTTCCTCTTGTCTCTTGCTGTTTATAAGCAAGTCTGTTTTTGTGTGTACGTTTGCTGCTCAGTCAACTACCGGTATTTATTTTATTATCAGATAATTTCTTATTTAATTTTTATTTAATATTTATAAATAATTTATTATTTATAAATATTATTTATTTGTTAAGCCCCTCAGAGGTATCACTCTCCTGAAGTGTGTTTCTAATGAACTTGTCATGGACATTCACACCAGTGGACTGCTGGAGGTCACTTTGAAGAGTTCTGGTAAGACTTATTCTTGTCCTCTCATAAAGGAGCAGATACCAGTCCTGCTGCTGCTGATGGGTTAAGGACATTGGATGTCCCTGCCCAGCTCTACTGAGTTACTGTCTGTCTCCTGGAATCTCTCTTGAGACTGACACAGCAAACCTTCCAGCAATGGCACATATTGATGTTCCAACCTGGTGGAGTAGGACGATCAAATAATCGCCTCGTGACACCAGTAGTGAAATCAAGTCTCATCAAATATAAAAACACTTAAAAGCAGTCAAGAAGAAATGAGGAACGTGTCTGTGGCCTCCAGCTGCAGAACCACTCCTGTTTTACTGGGTCGTCTCATTTTTTCTTTACTGAACAGACCTGATCAATATCCCAGATGTTTAACTGACTTGATATTCAGATTAAAAAGTCTTCCTTTTATTTTATTTTATTAAATAACCTTTGACACAAGGCTGATGTGAAACCAGAAGTTACTGGGCCACATGTGATGGAGACGCTCTGTGATGGGACATGTTGTCCCTGCGGTAAATTAATAGGACAAACCTTTGTGTCCTCTGCTGCTCTCAGACATGATTTTATCTAAAGAGCTCAGCGAGTCACATGGTCATCTTCTGTCTGAGGTGCTTGTCACATCTTTTTAAGAGTCTCACTGACTTAAACCGATAGAGCTGAGTCCGTGCTACATACCAAGCAGGGATCAGGATTTATCCGTCATTTCTTTTTTCAAATGTACACCAAGTAAAAAAAACCCTGACTTTGCTAGAAAATCAGGTTTTTAATCCAAATGCAATGACACACACATTTGCTTCTAGCAGTTTTCACTGTGTGGCCATTGATTTCAGTAAATAAAGGACAATAAAACATCTCATTATCTCGAGGGAGAGAAACGGTTAGATGAAGGTAGTTTTCAGTAAAACAGCAGAATATTTAGAGAAAACCAAAGAGCTTATAAATAAAATCGTCTCGTAGCAGTTGTGATCATGACGGTGGAGACTTGTTCTGCAGCATCAGGACCTGCTGGACACCTTGCAGTTACTGAGTTGACCTCTGACCTCTACCAAAGTATCATAGAGTCAGAGGTGAGACCGTCTGTCTAACCAGAACCATGATCCAAATACAGCAGCTGAGGTAAAGAATAACTTAGTTTAGTTTGTTATTTATTTAACAAGGACAGTGCATGACACTCAGCCATACCAGAATTACTACAAGCTAAATTTCATCTGTAGTCCCTCAGCAGGAAAAAGTAACATACAATTAAACCAAACAAACACATAAATATTAGCCTGACCAATCAGATCCTCCTGCATTATGTTCAAATGCAGAAGGTCTGACACCAGAGCCACACCCGATGATTTCCGCCTCAAATTTTATGACGGACCAATTACACATCACCTTTGTTGTGCGTCATCCTGAAAACACGGAACTAGCGTTTTCCACCCAGAGTACAACATTCAACATGGCGGACTCGGCTGTGGATGGAGTGTTTACTTCTGTGTTTGCACAGTGTTTGCTTGGGACGGTCAAATACCTGAACCGAGTGTGCAATGACACCTCGTATTCGCAAGTTTTGACACAAAAGCAACAACTGTCATTAATATTTGTCTTTTCTCCTCCATTAGCCATGGCTCTGTAGCTACCATTACGGCTCTGTAGCTACCATTACGGCTCTGTAGCTACCATTACGGCTCTGTAGCTACCATTACGGCTCTGTAGCTACCATTACGGCTCTGTAGCTACCATTACGGCTCCGCTCGCTAAACCTTTTGTTTTCGTTCCGCCTCGTGTGTTTCCGCTTTAGCGACACATATGTTGAGTCACTTCCGGGTTTCTGTCATTGGTTCTCTCTCAACTGGCTAAGCCCGCCTTCAAAATTGAGAGACAGCGGTTCAGCTCCAGGCCCTCACGTCTTTGTAAAGTAATCTGTCAGAGACATGAGGGCCTGGTTGATCAGGTAACATAAATATACCATAAAACATCATGTGCATGGCCTTTCAGACAGCAACAAAATTACACACTGTTAAAAACACAATAAAAGAACAACAAGACAAATAAAATGCAATATTAATAAACGCAACAATGCAAATACAACAAAAAAGAGTTTTTTTAAGTATATGATTAATTGGTACATGATTGAGTAGATTTTAGTCATTTGTTTGTTTGAGATTTTATTTAACTCAGTTTAAAACCGTTGAAGACCAGGTGAGTTTGTTTTCTTCTTTTGACAGTTTTTCCTGGATTGAAGCTGTTTTATTTAACCAAACAATGATTCAGAATTCTGCAGCCTAAACAAGAAGCTATTTGATGAGTTAAACATCAGTCAGAACAGTCTGAAGGTCTCTAGCAGCAGCTTCATATTGATCTCTGAGCTAAAAGCTAAAACCGTGTCTGTGACGTGACGCTGAGCAGCGCTGTGGACGGGTTGTCCTTGTCTCTTTGCAGCCGTTTCACCTCCCTGATGTATGATACAACACAACGAGGCTCGTCTCTAGTCAAAGTCAATTAAGCAGAAGATTCGACAACAAATAATGGAAAAAACTTGATTTTAGATAAAGTTTGACTGCAGCCTGAGTCCTGATATTCTGAACTAAAGTTTTACAGTGTGTCACACTTGTTTTGCTCTCCATGTTTGGACTTCAGTTTGTAGGTTCCAAATTCTTTGGATCAGTCAGAAACTGGACCGTTTAATGATGGAACTGGGGTAAACAGGATGGGAGCCGTTAGTTAAATGAATTGTTGCAGCAACAGCTCTTTGTGACGGCTCAGTTTCTGTGTGACGGTGGATATTATGAAACTGACATATTGTTTAGGTCAACAGGGTTCTGATGTAATTTTGGCCTCAGGGTTCCTCAGTTCGCTCATGTTACGTTACATTTAGCGTCAGTAATAGCAGGAGGGTAACTGAAGGTCATGTTGTAAACATGTTGGCGTTGTCGCTTAGTGTGTAAAAGCGTTAAAATGTTCAGAACAACAGCTGACCAGAAACCCTAAAATCTAAACAATTAAGGAGTTTCTCAATTATCAGGTCATTTCTTCCATCTTTTTAAAATGATCTATTATTTGTATTGATCTGTAGTGTTTCTGTAGAGTTGTTCAGGACATGTCCATTTAAAATATTTCCCCTAAAACAGGACAACAGGACTTTCTTCTGTTTCTTGAAAACTTTCCATCGTTCATCCTAAAGGTTTCTTCAGCTCTAGTTGAGAGTTGCTGGTTTATAATTTGTTTTTGGGTCTAATGTATGAGTTGGGTCATTTAAGTCACATGGACCACTAAAACCCCCGTCCGTCCTGAGACTTGTTGTTACCTGTGACTTGTTTATGTGAGATTTCACAGGTTTTATAGTTTGGATGGTTGTGAAACGGCCTGAGAAGAAGAGCCGAGGCTGCGTTTAGGTATTAGATGAAACTTGAACGCACCTCCTCTGTTTAATGTTGTTTTTCCTGTTTCACATATAGTGTGGCCTTCTTCACTCATCTTTCAAACCATCTGTTTCCTTTATCCAAAATGTGTCCTTACAGAGTGTCCTTTATCTTTGACATGTTGATGTCTGGACCTGAAGAACTGGCTCTCCTTTGTTGGGTTTTCTGGATTTCTTGGCTAACTTGGGGAAAAAAAAAAACAGTTCAGATATTCACAGATTTGAAGAGCTTTTTGATGTGTTTGTGTTCTTTATCCTTCTCGTCTGTCCTACTGGGGACATGTCTGATGTTGTAGCATTCTAATGATGGAAGGTTTGTGTTCCAGTAGGTGGGAGTCTTTGTGAATAGGTCTTAGGGAGTTAGGAGTCCTCTTGACTTCTTTTAAGGACTCCCATACTTAGGAGCTACTTTTGGGCCTAAAAGTGGTTGTGAATTACTTTATCTTAAGAAACTAGGAGTCCTAAATTTAGGAGTGACACGCCCACATTTTTTAGGAGTTACTCCTAAATTCGCCAGTTAGGACCTACATTTAGCCCTAAGATTCTTCGTGAGTACGGCCCCAGGTCTGGAGTGAAACTTGTTCTATCAATGACAGCTTCATCTTCAAGGAGTCATTTTATTTTATGCCTCCGATGTGCAAATGAAAGTGCAGTAACATCAAAGGATACCATGGTTTCTCCTGGCGCCAGCTTCAGATGTCTAATGTGTAGAGTTCTGTAAACGATGTGGGTTGTTCCCAACCAGAGGAGTTAAAATGGTGGCATGATATTTGGTAATGTTTCAGAATAGATGTATCAGCTGAGAGGTGTACTGTAATTAGTCTATTTATATCACCTCACCTGGGTACAGTCTACAGTAAAATAGTCAGTTAATGGCTCTGTCCTTTGCAGCAAGACACATGTTGAAGTGAATATAAGCAAGACCCCAAACTGTACAGATAGCAGCCAGCTCAGGGACGATATGCAACGAAGATCAAACTATAGATGGATCCATTACTGACATGTTCCAGCACAGGTTTTTCTATCCAGGTTTGTTTCTACAGCTTCAGTGGTGTTTGAGATCATTGACTCTCTGAAAAATGATGTTGTTACCAATAAGTTAGTGTTTGAGGATGTTGGTGTTTTTGTCCTGGATGATGTAGGTCTCAATCAGAAGCCGCCTACTGTTGGACAGTTTTAAAAGCATTATCTCTCTTCTGTTTCTGTGAAAAACCAACTCCTTAAGACAACACAGACACATGCTCACACACAAACCCACACGCTTTACTTAAGTAAATCCTGCCCAAGTGCGTTATCTTATTTTAGGAGTTGACTTCACATAAAAGAGAGTTTTTATGGGCTTGGATGAAGAGGCGCGGTGAGTAATCTTCACATTTTATGGATGTTCGATAGAAAAACAAACACGAAGCAGGACATGAAGCAACACTAATAAAAAGGATGGTTGATATTTTAATATTTAGAGGAACTTCAGTGTCTCTATTATTCAAATATATCCGATAATTTGGTGAATGATCAACTATTGAGTAGATAACTGACAGTCCAGCTTTAACAGGTGGAACATAAAGAGACGCTGGTGTTATGAACCCATATTAAAGGTGGGATATGGAACTTTGAACAGAATAACTTGGCACAAAGCCTTCAGCCATCTGGGTGCCAGGCTCGTGCTCGCTTGCGCTCCGATACTCAGGTCGATCAATGTTCCTCACCAAACCCACTCTGATCCCCGATCCGAGCAGCACATTAAAATATCATGAGTTCAGTTCACTAATCATGCTCTCCAGTCCCGCTGATCACACACTGACTCTGATAAAAGCAGCTCCTTCCTGTTTGAAGCTCAGTCATCGATTCAGTCCGTGGCAAAGAGCTCATAGGTGCACCACGGCTCCAAAACTTCCTGCAGTCCCTCTTAACATCCTCTGTCCTCCTCATGCACGCCCCACATATCCAATAATATAAAAAGAGCAATAAAATCCTCCGTGGTGTGTCTTCCAGTCGAAAAAGTGGCCCGAAGCTTCACTTCACCAACATGTAGCTCCGTGTTAGCTTAGCAGCTAATAAAAACGTTTCCACACAGAACTTGCTCGTTACATGAGAAACCCCAGAAGAATCACCTATGGTAAGCAAATAAGATATATTATCACTACATGGTGCTTCCAGCTGCTTGACCTGCAGACTCCACAGTACCAGCCTCACTGTGCTGGATTATTTATGGTATTAGACAACCCAAAATGGTGCCCGCTGCTCTGCCAGCTATTGGCTGGTAGATGTAAACAAAATGCCAACGTTGTGCCTGCCAAAATTAATATTTTATAATATTTTACTTCAAATATAATTTTTAAAGGAAATGCTGTATTTTCATTCTACAACCCTCTAAACACCCCGAGGAGGCATTAATTTGTTATAAATATTGCTTTTTAATGAAAATGAAAATAAAATAATTTGCACGAGATAAAAGACTTTTTATTTTAATCCTTCCAAACAAACTGCACTTGTTTTCTACTTGTTCTATCATGAACCTGCTAACTGAGGCCTGTGGAATCGGTTTCTTGTCATTTCTCTGAACAATGAATGGTTTAACCTTTGACCTCGGGGTGAACTTGCTCCTGTGAAGACTGAGTGAATGATCTTTCTCTGTTGAATGATGGATGCAGCTTGTCTAATCATCAGTTTACACTCTAAAATCTTCAGTCAAGTTGGCACTGACTACTTCCTGGTGTATTTCCTTTGTACATTTAAATTCGCTGCTCATTTTTTCCAGTTACATGCAATTCTTACTGCAGGATATAAAGTCCCAATTGTCTGTCTCTTTCTGAGATGCTAAAATGACCCGACCACAGAAATCAAGTTTAAATGTCCCTTCACACACGGTGGTTGAATAAGAGTTCCTTAAAAACCTGCAGACTAATCATCTGCTTGCTGCACTGATTGCGTTTAGTTTTTAGGGAATATCATTCGTCATATTCCAGCAATTTTTATTTGTGTCAGAGAAACCCTCACAGATTTCTGAATCCTCTTCAAAGCACAGAAAACAGAATTCCTCTGAGCGGGAAGAGCTGTCTGTTGTTACAGCTCAGAGATTTTAGAAATAAACTGTGGAGGAGGGATACAAGTTCACAATCATCCTACAGGCCTATTCATACCCGACAGAGGGGAAATATATTGTGAGGTAATTAGTCCCTGAATAAAAACCATCTTTGGTTCATTTCTTCCAACAAAGATTTGGAATACTGATCCACCTGATCCAGGTTTTCATCATGTGCTGGTCCATTCCAGATGGAACCCAGATAAATCAGGTTGGTGTTGCCTCTGGACCGGGTCAACATCAGGCTTCTTTTCTGCTCTGTAAAAATTTGTGAATGTAACTCTGTTGTAGAACCCTTCCATGTGGTTCTATCAGCTGGTGATGATGATGATGGTGATGATCCAGTTCAGACCTGCTCCCGTGTTCTTCCACATTCCAGACTCCAGAAGAGGAAATCTGTAAATCCCTTCATTTTTTTTTCTGAGTAACTTTGTTTTGAGTCAGTTCAATGAGTTTCTCGTGTTGTTAAACTGGATCCTCAGAACACGGCAGATCAGAAGGTCGTAAAAACTGAAGACCAGGTCAGTCTTAAAGAGAGGTTTCTGTTGAATATTTTAGCTCCACAGGTGTTCTTATCTTCATAGTGGATGAAAACAGGTCAACAACTTCTCTTTCAGTTTTAATCTCTCAAACTACACAGGTGGCGATAACACCCGAGTTCTCCCGAGTCTGAACGGCCTGTATCTGTTTTGTCACAACTTCTTTGTTCGTTAGTATTCATCAGCTCCTGCAGTTGAAACCACGCCTAGCATGCTGCTGGCTAAAATCTGTTAGCATAAGACGTAGCAAACAGGAAGAGAGAAAGTCTGGTGTATCCTTTCACGTTCTACCTATCCCAAAATTATTTTCAACAATGCGGCAGAGTTTAAAGGGATAGTTTGGGTTTTTTGACATGAACCTGTATGGCATCCTTATCTGTAGTTACGTGCATCAGCGCTGACCTACCCCTGGTACACCCCCAGCGACGAGAATTTGTACCCTTCTTGTCACTGGGGGTGTTCCCTGTAGTCCAGGTCAATTTTTGTACCTTATGAAGTTGTTCCACAAAAACAGTAAAATTATGCCACGTGTTGAAGTCTTAAACCAACATGTAAACCATAATATTGAAAATGATGGATGAAACTTAATAAAATTGAGATTAACCAGCCTTGGCCAGGGTTGCAGGTGCAGTTGAAATGGTACAAATTGGAACGTTATATCAATTTGAACCCTCAGAGGGACATTTCTGGCCTTTTAAAGACCAATATTGTACTTTTGAGGGAACATTTTAAAACAATTTACCTATAGGTACAAAAATGTTCTCGTCTCATACCTCTATTTCTGAGAGTGTAGCATAAGACGTAGCAACAGGAAGAGACTATGTCTGATGTTGCCATGCGCAGCGGGGCAGGAAACAGTATACCTTGCGCTCATAGGATAGTTTGTTAGCCAATCAGAGTCCAGCAAATTGGAATAATCAATATGAACAAGCTGCTGACGAAGCCTGACGGAAGGAGCCGGAATGCAGACAGATTGAAAGGTCTGTTAATCAGTGTTTCCTAACGTGTTTTAGGTATAAAATGTTTCATATTACAGGTTAATACTTCAGAAATAATCACAAAGTCCTGAAATGTGTATGAAATGGCCTCTTTAAACCACCTCACAACATATGTTGCTGGCCGAAAAACAAAAAAAAATGATGAAAAATGATATGATAAAATATCTTGATTTATGTCATTTCTGCAAACCTGGAACTCATCTTGAGTCAGTAACTTTTCATTGTTATTTTTTTACATATCAGATGTTTATTGCTTGTCTTTCTGCCTGTCCATCTTCATCATGTGTAAAAAGTGTCTGTTTGAGCTGACAGAGCTCACCTTGTTGTCTCTGAGTCACCACATTCCCTCTAACCGTCTGAAATGTCAGTGATTATCCTCCGTTCTTCATCAGATTCAGGAACATTAACTGGAACTGCAGGCTGATTCAGTCAGCGAGTGTTTACACACAAACACAACATCATCTGCATGTTTAGCTGCAGGGTGTGAAGGAAATAAGGTCTCATCTGGTCAGATACTTTCATCTGATTTCATCTTCAAAAACAACGTCTTCATGTAAAATAACAAGCCCATTTCATTTTAACCCAGTTTTACAAAGTAATATAAGAAGAGAGTGTTTGTTCTGATGCTCTGAAAGTCCAAACAGATCTTTAATAGAATAGAAGCAGCAGATTTCTCTTCAATGGTGAAATAAACTCACTGACGGAGGAACACAGACGCACAAACGGAGGCGAGCAGGTGATCGGGACTTCAGTCGGTGGGTGGCAGCAATGTTTGGCATCAACATGGATTTTATTGTTCAGTGATGCTATTTTTACCCCTGAAGGAAAATATGGCCTGAAAAAAGTTCAACATGTGCTGCACGGCTCAGTCGGGCGTATATTCCTGATTGGACGGTTTCAATTCATCAAAATGTTCAAGAACAATTTCAGTCAATTTTGATCTGAAAGCTGTTTCTGCTGCTTTAATGCTGCTTAAAACAAAACAAAATCTGACTAAATACTTTTTTTAAACTTACTATTTTAAATACAAAAATAAATTCATGTTAAATCACAAAAATCATTTGACATTAATTCAGGACTTTATAACTCATACATTTTCAGGTAATTGATGCTTTTTGTCCTAAAAATAAAAGTACTGAACCTTAAAAAACTAAATTAAAAGGATCCAATCAGCCGCGCAGCAACTGGAGTGAACATAAAGCAGTGTGTTTGTACATTATGACATAAGTAACTCAGCTCACAGAGGTTGTGCCCTTTTAAATTACCAGGTGGAGTTGTAGTATAAATAAAGTTCAGCTGAAGGGCCAGTGGAAAAGAGGAAAATGCTTTCACCATTTTTCCACAGAGCGTTTAGGAGGAAATGATTTAACAAAGAAGTGACTGATTACAGTGAGTTTACTGCCTGTGGAAACAGTCTATTAATGAAGGTCACAAAATTACTCACTGCTGATTTATATTCACAGAAAAACAAACAAACAAAAGACGATCACATGGAAAAATGCAATCACTTTCAAATCCATCAGGTTTCCGAACAGTGAAGGTGGAATCGGTTTTAAAACTCTGCAGTCATCTAAATGAAGAGTTGCCAGTCTCAAATGCATAAATCAGCCAAAATATACCCTCGAATTATATTCATTAACTTATTTTCAGCTCTTAAACCAACACTAAGTAACTTTTCAACCTTCATGAAATAGTTTCATAACTTCTGTGATTATATAGCGACTTACAACAAGTTGAATGACACCTCTGTCATGGCTTGAGGGGGTCTGTATCGCTTTGTGGTTAACATGGTTAAAAAAAGCCAGAATTAGCTAGAAGGCTAGTTTTCATCTGTAGTCTTGTGGCCTTGGTGTAAAAACTGCAACAAAATTAGAGTTAAAAAAAAAAAGGAAAAAAGAAAAGAAGAATCGAAAGAAAACATCTTTACAATCTAATATAAAACACATATGCAGGCGGACGGGGTATCTGGATTTTACGACGCTACGCGCTGGTGCTCATGGGAAATGCAGGCTTCGTTCACGTAAAATAATACCGCTTTTGTCCAGTGGAGCCGCCAAAATAAACCTAAACTGAAAGTTCCTAAGTACTGCTTTAAATAATATTCTGTGTTATTGTGTTCAATGTGAAACACAATTCATAATAAAAAGTAACAGATACTAATATTTCAGTTCTGTTGCACAAAAATAATATTATAAAATGATGCAGGAGATGCAGGATGTAAAAAAGCGACACAACATTTCAAACCCCATCGATAGGAACATTTTCTTTAGTTTCTGTTCAGTTTGTCTTGTTTTAATGAAGATTTTAAAGGCCAAAGTTCAGCAGAATCTGATAAAATCAGGTACTTTAGATCTTCAGGTCGGTTTTCCATTAAGAAGCTTCTAAAAGGCTTTTTTTAATTAACTAATCTGTCTAACGAGCAGGGTCAGGGTCTGTCTACCCCGCAGGTCATTTCATCAGGCTGCATTTATAACTGATGGGTGGAGTTTGGTTTAATTAGCTTCTTATTAGGAGATTGCAATGTTCTTCAAGTGGTAAATCCAGCCTGAAATCATCGATGCAAACACGTGAAGCAGCTTTTATCACTGGAGCTGTGAGCTGCAGGAGGAAGTGATTCTGCTTTGGCAGCATGAGACGCTCCTGGTGGGAGCTCAGAGTGAGCAGATATTTTTAGGTTATCCTCCAGTGATTTCCAAGAGAAAAGATTATAGTAAAAGATCACTAAAATTCTGCCGTTGCAGCCTTATACAGTCTTTATTTGTTTAGTTTTTTTAGAAACTTTGCACGATTATTTCTTTGTTGTATTGAAGCTTCTTGGAAATTAATCTCAGGCTTTTGTCAGTTCATTTCACCTTAAACTGAGATGAATCTGTATGAAAATATTGCTTGTGAAATTCTTTTTGTGCTAAGTTTAGTTTTATACGATGTTTAATTTCCTGATTCTTACACTTACTGTGAAGCAGACTGATGGGAAAATACTGAAGCTAAACTATTGCACAGCTGGTTTTTCATGACTTTTTGGAGCTGAGAAGCGTCGTCCTGAAGGCGGGAGGAAGTGAAAGTCATCTACATTTGACACCCTGTTGCCAGTAATTACCTCCACGTGACTTCTTGAAACAGATTAAGATTATTAATTGGGACTCCAGTGGCTCAGTCATTGTTGAGCATCTTTTCAAACACAGATCACATCAGAACTTCATCTTCATCAACTCCAAACAAACTCAAATCAGAACATAAAACCTATAAATTCACAACTTTAATCCTGATTTCAAGCATTTATCTGAACGTTGGAGTGATTTTACACATGATGCATCGTGAAACTCATCATGTCAAACAAAATCCTTCGTATCTGTTATAGATCTAAAATAACTGGCCACGGCTTCACCATTAAACTCTCATTCTGTCCCGTTCTGAGGGCTCGGGGCAGGACCCAAGATGCAGGGAGACACGGGAACTCGAAATTCAAAATTAATACCTTTAATGATAGCAAAAAGGCTGACAAGGCAGCAAACACTTACATAAATGGATGACTCGGGAGGAGAAACACAAGGTACGTAAGACGACACTCCAACTCAAACATAACAGACACACCCTTTTATACAGACACCACACAAAGGAAAGCAATTAACACGAATGACAAACACCTGGAGAAGAGAGGGAGAGGGAAACGAGCAACAGCTGAGACACAAGGAGAACTGGGAGCACAGAGTATCATGAAAATAAACCAGAAAATACACAAGAATCACAGGAGGACAAGAAAACAACAAAACTCTCACACAGAACATGAATCCTGACACATTCAGCCTGTAACTTTATCCTAACAGACTTTAACTCTGAGTTCTGTTAAACATGATGCTCAGTGAGCATGTGATTCTTTTTTACACATCAAACATGTCATTTTAAGTGTTGATTAGATGAAATATGCTACAAAAGATATTATTTGCTAATAAAACTATCAAATTTATGAAAGTGAGGATATCGTCCACAGTTTAGTTCAGTTTTCAGTTTCTCTGCAGATTTCTGTTTTACTTTGTCACTTCTGATTATAAGTTCTGAGAAACTTCCTGGATTCATGAGCTGCTTCCTCCCGTCAGCTGGTGGTCGATATTGGGACGTTTTCCTCTGATAGGAAAGAAGCAGTTCATTCCGGTTGGATCTGACAGGTGCTTTGTGTACATTGGACTGCAACGAGCGAGGAGCTGCCAACCTCAGCCAGGGTGAACATTTGGCAGGAAGGCGGCGGCTCTGCGGCCGTGCTCCGGCCGACCTCCATGGAAAACACATAATGAGCATAAGTAAGCAGAGCACACGCTCAGTGTGCAGACACGGCTCTGCTGGCAGAAAAGTGGCTGCTATCAGGAGCGTCCTCTTCCTGAGTAAACAACCTTATTCTAGACACACCCTGCAGTTTATTCCCTTTAGTAATTACTCCAGCCTGAAAATGAGGTTTTAAAATGCAGCTTGGTTTTCAGGACTGAAGCTTCCACTGATACCAAGATCATTAACTTCATTTGATGTTGTATTACTAAAGGAATATGTTAACATTTAATAATATTTTTATTAATAATTAATAATACATTCTATATTGTCAGTGCCTTTCAGGATGCACAACGAGTGATGGAAGGAGAGTGAAGTTCCTGGAGGACATGAGTAAGTCAGTAAGGGTGCATCTGGAGTCTACAGTCAGGTCAGTGACACAAATATTGGTTTACTGCTTCAGTTTATATATTAGCAATTCACATACTCCAGAATGTTATGAAGATCTGATCAATTACACAGTTATTATTTACCATAAAATGATCTTAATTCCCAAAAAACAAACAAAACAATTCAACTCCACGTCATTGTTGCTATGAAAGGACCTGCTGAATCCAGTTCAAGGAGGTGATGCTTGAAATCATTGTTCTTCCTGTTGACCTCGAGCTGGGCGATTTTTTCACATCACGATATGTTTTTTTCATTTCAGGCGATAACGATATATATATCACGATATAAGCCAAATAACTATATTTGTAAGATTTAAATGTGCCGTTGCTCACAAGTAAAATGTGAAATAATCAGCAGCTTGTTTTGATTTAGACATTTATTTCCCATAATAAGCTCAATGGGGCAGATGTACTTAAGGAACATGAGACTTCAGTTACAGATAAATAAAGGCAAATATTGCAAACTACACAAAAGCTAGCCGCTACGTCGCTATGTCTCTTAGCTTTTTTGTCATATGGTAGGACGCTGGAGATGCTGCGTCGCAGGGATTCTCCTGGTTGTTTTAAATGACGAATTAGCGCTTTCAGTCAGAGATTTAGCTCTAGTGGGTGGGACTGCTTCAGGTGGTAAAAAGGTTTGTTGTATTTCCAGACTTTGTGGGAACATGCTTTCTGCACAACTTACAGTGCGCTACTCTGTTGTCAGATTTCAAATAGCTGAAATACCTCCACACTACGGAACTTCTCTGGCGCTTCCTTTCAACAATCTTTCCGGCATTGGAACTGTCAACTCTGTTCTCTTCGGTAACCTGGTCACCTAAACTCTTGGTTGATTTTTCTCCAGTCGGCACACTCATTTCCTCCGTTACCCGAACGGCACGGCCGCTGGCTGCTTCCCAAACAAATACACATGTTTGTGTGCGGCTTGGCGCTTGTGTTGTACGTAACAAGTCACGTGACGTGACGCTGCGGCTGTGATTGGATCGTCTCTGCGCTACTTAATGTGGATTGGCTGTTCGTATGTTTTTTTTTAAGAGAAGAAGAGAAAGAGATGACGAGAGTTATTTCGCGATACATATCGTTATCGTTTATCGCCCATCTCTATGTTGACTAGCAACGAGACATGAGCAGCATCACTGTGTTGCATAAAAGAGCTTCACAGGCAGAATGTTGTTGCTATAGATGCACCTAAATCAATCACTTATCATCAAGAGCTTCAAGGAAAAGGTTCAACTGTTTTGACGAAAACTTCAGGGGCCCAAGAAAGTCCATGAAGCACAAGGATCGTCTCCTAAAGATGATTCAGCTGCAGGTTCCTGCAGGTGTGAGAACATCTGCACAGTGAGGTGAAGACATTTGGAAGATGGTCTGGTGTCAAGAAGAGCAGCAATGAAGCTGCTTCTCTCCAAAAACCATCAGGGACAAACTGATATTCTGCATGAAGTCCATTGAGTGGACAAATGAGGACTGGGGACAAGATACTCTCTCTGATGAAGCTTCTTTCCAATTGTTTGGATCTGAAAAAAGGATTATCTGAAGAAAAACAGATGAGTGTGACCAACAGTTCTGAGTCACACTAACAGTGTTTATGTCTTTATGTTTAGTCATTGTGTGCTCTGTGTTGAGTTTTGTACCTTGTCATAATCTGGCGTCAGAGTATCATGTTAGGATCTGTGTGTCTTGTGGTTTTAGCAGTTCATGTTCCATATATGGTCATCCAATTTCCTGTTCCTCACCTCTTGTCATTAACTCGTTGTCTTCACCTGCGTCTTGTCTGGGTCTGGCACTATTTAAGGGTTAGTCTGTTTTCTGTTCAGTGCCGGACCGTTGTCATATGTCTCCTGTCATGTCTTATGTGGTGTCTTCTATTGTCTTTGTCTAATGTTCCTGTCATGTTGTAGTCATAGTCATAGTATTAGAGTTTTGTTATAGTGTTTGGATTATTTTCGGACTCCTGCCAGCCTCCTCCACGGTGAGTAGAGTGCTTCTTGTTTGTTTGTTACTTTGAACTTTGCATTTTTGTACTTTGGACTAACCCCCCCTGTCTTCCACAGAATAGTTTTATTTGTGTTTGTTTATTCCCCATCCTTGATTCTATGTTTAATCAAGTCATTTTATTTTGAGCCTGCTACTCTCTGCCTCTCTGCATTTGAGATCCACTCCTCCTTGTAATTCACGACAGTTTTTGGGGTTATTTGTTCCTCCTTTCTGCTCCTCTATGTCCTCCTTTGTTCCTCCTGTTCAGCCCTTCCTGTTCTGCTTTTATTTTGACACCATCTGTGCTCCCTGTTTGATTTGTGTCTCTCAGCTTGTTCTCCTCTTCCTCAGTTGTGTCCTGTCCTGTCTCGTTAGCCCCTTTGTGTTCAGTTTGTATAAAAACTACACTTTTAGTTTCATTCTTTATCCGGTGCTCGTCGTATTATGATTGTCTTTCACCCTCGTCTCTCCTATTATTAAACAGTGTTTTCAGTTAGCTCCTGGCTCTCTCCTCCTTGCATTTGGGTCCTGATAACACAATACAAATCATGACTGCTGCTGGCTTTGGAATAAGTTTTGTTGTTCCGACGAGGAGAACGTCGCTTTTCATCACTGTTTAGGGAAAGTGGAGCAAAAGCAGGATTTTATTTCATGCAAGTAGTGAGAGAGGGAGGTCAGTGAGTTTGTGGAAGTGGGTGTCGTCTGCATAGCGGTGAAAGTTGATTTTACTTTAATTGAAGATTTTAATAAAGGAGTATAAAGAAAATGAAGAAAACTGATCCAAGTACAGAACCTTAAACATCAGAAGTGATTTTATGAGTTCCTTCAGTGAGTTCAGCATGGAAGAGGGAGCTGAAACCCGCAGATAGAACAAGAATAATGAGCACGATCAGTCCAGATTCATCTACTTTAATCAGTTTCAGTGCTGTGGAAGTGGTAGAAGCAGACTGACATTGTTTGAAAAGATTACTAAACTTTAAACTTAAGACGCGACTGTTTTTCAGCAAACTGGAGTTTGGGTAATCAGCTTTCTCGAGCGTATGAGTTATACATTAAGTGTTTCTCCTCAGAGACGTTCAGTCCAGCTGCAGTTTAATGCTGAATATTTATCTTTTATCTGAGAATAACAGTCTAACATCAGGGACGAGGAACCAGCTCAGTCTTTACACTTCATATTTAGTTGGCAACGACAAACCGACTGAACGAAATTCTCTGGAGAAATGTTGAAAACCAGTCCGGGTCCCTTGATCGCTAATCCTGGACATTTTAAATGTGTTCCTTCTCCGGTACTCCTAATTCAAAGGTATAACTGACTTCAAGAATTTGAGAAAAAAATATTGTCATGGTTAAAAATGAAGAACAAAACACAGTTTTAAAAGCTTTAGTGAATGAGGATGAAAATGTCAAAGTAAATTAATAATCATTAGAATGACATTTTATATTAAGAAAAAATAAGACACTTAAATGACTAAGAAAATTAGGAGCTCATAGTAGCAGTAATAAAGCTGCATCCTGTAAATTATCCATCAGTTTAAACCAGGTGTATAAAATAATCCCATTTCTCAAATATCCAGAGGTTCGATATTATTGACCTTGACTATTTGGAGAAAAGACAACAAACTGCAAGATGATCTGAGACTGGAAATTTTAATCTGTACAATAAAATCTCTCGGGAATCAAATCCATAAACCAGACTGTGTTCTTCCTGCTTTTATTTTGAAACAAAATACATTCGTGTTTTATTTGTTTGCGATAGATAAGATGTCACAAGGACGAACTCAGCTTTAACATTTACGTCTGAATTTTGTGGGTGTGAAAATAAGTTCACTGTATCTTTTTCTGTAGTTTCTATTTTTACAGAAATAATTTTAGTATTTGCTTACATTGAAAGTGAGATGAGTTCCAGGCAGCTAATGTTAGACTCCACTAGAGTCTCCATGTAACAGATACCTGCTGTGTGATCTGATCACCTGCATATTCAGGTGTGTAAATGTGTGGGTGAAAACTAAGCAGCTGGATACAGATCATTTTAAATAAACTCTTTTATAAAGGATCTTTAAAACTCTAAATGCACGAGTTAAACTGAATAAATTGGGCACTTATAGATCGGGTTCTCTTCAGAACAGATGTTCGATGTTCTGACACAGATTTGGGATAATCAGGTTTCTTCAGGTTAGAGGTTTGAATTCAATTCAGTTTGTTTCCTCTGAATTAATTAGAGTTTACAGAAGAAAGTCTCAAATCTCCAGAATCCAGTTAGTTCTGATCCTGAGTGGAACAAGTCGGTCCTGTTGGAATTCAGTGATCTGCTGTTTTCAAATAGTTGATCAAAGCAGAAACAGTAAAATAATTATATTATAAGTTATTACGTGATTTTACTTATAAGATTATTATTGTTTTCAGGAAACAAACTATTTGTGGAGGTTTCAGGTCAACAATAATGTTCTCCTTCATACTGAGTGATGAGCTGACACTTCCTGATTTCTCATCAGCGAATCACCTGAATGGACTAAAGGGATTCTGCAGAAAACAGTCAACCATCACAGAGAGGAGGAACATCACAGAGAGGAGGAACATCCCAGAGAGGAGGAACATCACAGAGAGGAGGAACATCACAGAGAGGAGGAACCATCACAGAGAGGAGGAACCATCACAGAGAGGAGGAACATCACAGAGAGGAGGAACCATCACAGAGAGGAGGAACCATCACAGAGAGGAGGAACATCCCAGAGAGGAGGAACATCACAGAGAGGAGGAACATCACAGAGAGGAGGAACATCACAGAGAGGAGGAACATCACAGAGAGGAGGAACATCCCAGAGAGGAGGAACATCACAGAGAGGAGGAACATCACAGAGAGAGGAGGAACCATCCCAGAGAGGAGGAACCATCACAGAGAGGAGGAACAAACACAGAGAGGAGGAACCATCCCAGAGAGGAGGAACATCACAGAGAGGAGGAACATCCCAGAGAGGAGGAACATCACAGAGAGGAGGAACATCACAGAGAGGAGGAACCATCACAGAGAGGAGGAACCATCACAGAGAGGAGGAACATCCCAGAGAGGAGGAACATCACAGAGAGGAGGAACATCACAGAGAGGAGGAACATCACAGAGAGGAGGAACCATCACAGAGAGAGGAGGAACCATCACAGAGAGAGGAGGAACCATCCCAGAGAGGAGGAACCATCACAGAGAGGAGGAACCATCACAGAGAGGAGGAACAAACCCAGAGAGGAGGAACCATCACAGAGGGGAGGAACCATCACAGAGAGGAGGAACCATCCCAGGGAGGAGGAACATCACAGAGAGGAGGAACATCCCAGAGAGGGGAACATCCCAGAGAGGAGGAACATCACAGAGAGGAGGAACCATCACAGAGAGGAGGAACCATCACAGAGAGGAGGAACATCCCAGAGAGGAGGAACATCACAGAGAGGAGGAACATCACAGAGAGGAGGAACATCCCAGAGAGGAGGAACATCACAGAGAGGAGGAACATCACAGAGAGGAGGAACATCACAGAGAGGAGGAACATCACAGAGAGGAGGAACATCACAGAGAGAGGAGGAACATCACAGAGAGGAGGAACCATCACAGAGAGGAGGAACCATCACAGAGAGGAGGAACATCACAGAGAGGAGGAACATCCCAGAGAGGAGGAACATCACAGAGAGGAGGAACATCACAGAGAGGAGGAACCATCACAGAGAGGAGGAACATCACAGAGAGGAGGAACCATCACAGAGAGGAGGAACCATCACAGAGAGGAGGAACATCCCAGAGAGGAGGAACATCACAGAGAGGAGGAACATCACAGAGAGGAGGAACATCACAGAGAGGAGGAACCATCACAGAGAGAGGAGGAACCATCACAGAGAGAGGAGGAACATCACAGAGAGGAGGAACATCACAGAGAGAGGAGGAACATCACAGAGAGGAGGAACATCACAAAGAGGAGGAACCATCACAGAGAGAGGAGGAACATCACAGAGAGGAGGAACATCACAGAGAGGAGGAACCATCACAGAGAGAGGAGGAACCATCCCAGAGAGGAGGAACCATCACAGAGAGGAGGAACCATCACAGAGAGGAGGAACCATCCCAGAGAGGAGGAACATCACAGAGAGGAGGAACATCCCAGAGAGGAGGAACATCACAGAGAGGAGGAACATCACAGAGAGGAGGAACCATCACAAAGAGGAACCATCACAAAGAGGAGGAACCATCCCAGAGAGGAGGAACCATCCCAGATAGGAGGAACATCCCAGAGAGGAGGAACCATCACAGAGAGGAGGAACATCCCAGAGAGGAGGAACATCACAGAGAGGAGGAACCATCACAGAGAGGAGGAACATCCCAGAGAGGAGGAACATCACAGAGAGGAGGAACATCACAGAGAGGAGGAACATCACAGAGACGAGGAACCATCACAGAGAGGAGGAACATCACAGAGAGGAGGAACATCACAGAGAGGAGGAACCATCCCAGAGAGGAGGAACATCACAGAGAGGAGGAACATCACAGAGAGGAGGAACATCCCAGAGAGGAGGAACATCACAGAGAGGAGGAACATCACAGAGAGGAGGAACCATCCCAGAGAGGAGGAACATCACAGAGAGGAGGAACATCACAGAGAGGAGGAACATCACAGAGAGGAGGAACATCACAGAGAGGAGGAACCATCCCAGAGAGGAGGAACATCATAGAGAGGAGGAACATCACAGAGAGGAGGAACCATCACAGAGAGGAGGAACCATCACAGAGAGGAGGAACATCACAGAGAGGAGGAACATCACAGAGAGGAGGAAGGGGCTCAACAAGGAGTAATTGCTAACTGTTTTTTCCTGTTCTTGTTCCTCCTCCCTCTGTTGGTTCCTCCTCTCTGACCTAGTTCCTCCTCACTGAGCTGGTTCTCCCTCTCTGCTCCCCTCATGAGATTTAACCTAAAAATGAAGCACCTCAGGTCTCGACCCGGCTCGTCATCTCAGCTTTGATCAGGACGTTTGGCATCTCATAGCAGCCACTGTTGTTGCTGTGGAAACGGTCCATCTGTGATCCTGGATGGAGGGGGTGGATTGGTCCTAAGGGGGTATCGATGGGTCCTTCTGGCCCGACTCAGCCTTCCCTCCATGTTGAGCTCGTGAACACAGAGCACCGATCAGATCTGGGGAATAACTGGGATCTTTTCTGTAGGATCTGGTTTTTAAACACTTCCCGTTCCTCCGACTGTGACAGATTGTTTGACCTCTGAATGTCATGCAATCCTCTGTCCTTCAGATGCTTCTGTGTTTCTACAACCGAACCTGGACAAATGATCCATTATGTGGGCAGTTACATCATGTGATGTCGGCGCCCTGCGGGGCCAAGGATGTGGCAGGATTGATTCTAAGATTCTAATCGATCAAGCGAAGCAGTGGACTTTAAATCCATTACTGTAGAGGTGAACACCAGCTGCAGTCAGAGTGATGCATCTTTAAATGAACTAGCAGCTCTTACCAGCTCATCATGTTAAAATGGCTTCTTTAATGAACAGGATGTGCACATTTATTCTGTCGTTTATCAAACATCCTTCTGAGTGGTTTCCTCTGCTGTCTGTCCTGAATGTACCTGTAACTCAGGTGAGCTGAGTGAACAGATAAAACCTGCTCAGACGCACAAAAACAGCTTGGTCTTGGACTCAGTACCAAACCACCCAGCTGATGAAGCTGCAGCGTGGAGTCCGTGTTTTCTGGTTTATTTATAACTGGATGACTTTCTATTCTGTAGAGATGTTGGATTTTTATTCTCCGTTGGAAACGCCAGTGACAGAAGCAACAGAAGTCCTGCAGCTGGAGGTTTCCCCTTCAGTCTGGTGTCAGCGCAAAGAGGCAGATTAGAGTCAGTGTGTCTCTGAAGGAAACTAACTGGCTGCAGCTCAGCTTTGATGTCCTTCTTACTGAAACGAATTAACAGCAGATGAAGGAGCCAGTGAGGGAACGAGGGCTCAGAGAAGCTTTTCTCTGCGGCACTTCCCTGGAAATACAGTTTACTGAGTGTTTAGCTTGAATTTTCCATCTAGTCGAGGCTCGTCTCTGGCGCTGCAGCTTGTATTTGGACATGAAACAATTGGACGGGATTTACCAACCTGGGCAAGAAATCAAACATAGACCCAGAAGGTCTGGTTCCAGGAGCTGAGCTGCCTACATGCAGATTATATTTAGTGTCTGCACACAGACTTATCTGTTCCTCTGAGGTTCTTTAATGAACTCTGTCACCTGAACAGTTTTCATCCTGTTACATCAGTTTTGGTTTTTAATTGCAGCCTTTGGAAACTCAGGCTGTAATTTTTTACAGTTTTATAAGAAAAATCTGTCTAAACACAATATTCATATCTTTAAAAAATAAACTTGGACCAAAGAGGGTCTGTCTGTTTGTTAAGCTGATGAAACTGCAACTCAGTAGATTAGAATTTTTGGCATCTTTCTCTATCTACTTGGACATGAACAGAGGTTTTAAACAACTGACCTGATGATGATGCTCAGCCGTGCAAAAGGACCAACAGGAAACACTGAAAACTCTGCTGAACAGGAATGTCTTTAACCTGAAACAGACATACAGTCACAGATTCCTAATAAACTTTGTGTGAGAGCTGCAAAGATAACATCTCATCTCATCATGGGGCTGTGGCTCAGTGGTTAGAGCGCACGTCCTCCGATTTCAAGGTTGGTGGATCGATCCCGGCTTCCACCGCCACATGTCGAAGTGTCCTTGGGCAAGACACTGAACCCCATGTTGCCTCCCGATCTGCGTATAAGGTTGTGTGAGTGTTAACCCCTACCCTCTCCCCCGGTATACATATCGGGTTGTGTGAATGGGTGAATGCAAAACCTTGTAGTGTTAAAGCGCTTTGAGTGGTCTGAATGACTAGAAAAGCGCTATACAAATACAGGACATTTACCATTTACCATTCATCTGGATGTAACAGTGTCGTCTTTGGATCGCTGCAGCTCCTGGAAAGCTGAAGAAACAGATCTTGTCCCCCGAGAGCTGATCCGTTCCTTTCACCTTCCATCACATGGTTCTGAAGAAAACTTTCTACCTCGGCAAATGAAACCAGAGAAAATCTGGCAGGAACGTGTGCGTGTGGGTTCGGACCTTCACTGAAGTCGATACGGATGAAATAAAAACCCATCGAGTGCTCCTTCAAAGAGCAACCAAACAAAGACGGTGAAGGAAAATACAGTCAGTGAGTCAGAACTCTGTTATCGTGATACTCAGTTTTACCTCAAACAGCTCCCGTGTGAACGTCAGCTGCAAGTGATGACTTTATAAAACTCATAAAGTCAAAAAGACACAAATGGACAATGAAAACTAATTGAGTTTATTTTTTCAGAGATTGCAAATGTTTACCATATTATATAATAAATTCAGAAGCAGATTCTCCATCCAACTGCTGCTTGGGACAAAGAGGAGCGTTATAAAACCCTAAACCTCGAGGGTTTACGAACCAAACACTTTCAAACTAAAAACTTCCTGCAGAATTCTTCCCAAACACGTCCTTTAACCTTTAAACTGCTCACCAAGGCCTGTATGAGATGGACAAACTGTATTCATACACACTTCACATGCTTGATACAGCTGACTGATGGTCCCTGAACGCACCGCAGCAGTGACTCTGTCAGCACTGGGAGGAAAGTGGAGCAACATCACAGAGACGAGGATGTTTCTGACAGACACATGAGTTTTCTCTGTGGGAGTCCAGGCTTTATTCTTCTAGTGGTTATTTCTCATCAGACACAATAACCAGGACACCCACACACACACACACACACACACACACACACGAGCTAGCCCACGCAGCTATGGACAAAACAGCTGTTTGTACTTGTTGTCACAGGATTTATCAGAGAGTGACTCGTTACATTTACGTCTGACAGACTTCTGTTTTCTCATATTAAAGGAACTTAAGGCAGCTTTACAAAATCTGACTCAGTGCTGCCGCGACAGGCGCTGTGGCTAACTGCAGCCACCAGCCAAGCCGGCACGGGAGCGCGCACAGACACTTTACAGACTGTTCGTCTTCACAGCACTGCACCGGGGAGGCTAACATACTTCACGTCAGGTCTCTCCACTCTGTTATTTGATTTGATCTCATCATTTTCATACTGTATCAGGCTCTAAACACGACCTATAATGTTTTCTCACCTGGTCACAAGGAAATGAGCCATGTCAGCATCCGTTTTCACTCCAAAATGCAGCTGAAGTTCCCTCCATGAACCGAACGCATATCCAATATTTATGCGGGTGCCTGCCCGGCTTCGGTCATGTTTTTTTTAGACTCACGAGATGCCGCTGATAAAGTCTTTTTTTTCTTTGTGGTGCCACTTTTTTGGGGGGTGAGAGTGGATGCAGGTCGTTTGCTGGCTGCAGAAACATCCATAAGTATACCTTCAGTGTTTGAATCCAAGTCCACGGCGGCCATGTACTTCCTGTTCAAGAGCTGTCGGCAACGCGCATGCAGCGTCAATTTACGTCACATCACTACAACTGCGCGGGAAATTCGGACGTCGAACTGCAGCACATTATGTAGCACACATCGTTTCCAAGGCAACAGACATATATGCGGATGGCCTCGTTATTTTGGGTTTTTAATGCTTCATGACCCATTAGCATTGAATAAACTGGAAATGCATGTGTAGTTTTTCACAAATCTTGCCTTAAGTCCCTTTAAACATTTTGCTGTTTTTAGTAGTCAGAAAGAATAAATTAAATCTACAAGCTGAGGTCAGATTCAAGGCCTGCAGGATAAGGTGGGACAGATTTCTGTCGTTTGACACAAACATATCACAGTGCTGTTTGTCCCTGATTAAAACGTTCACATAAATAAGTTACAGTTCAAGAAAAACAGTTTTCCTGTCAGAACATCAGATAAAGGAGTTTATAATGAAGATAAAACTGTTTACAGCTGGAATGAAAAGTTTTCTTTGAATGGGAGCGACCAAGGAGCTGAAACTGAACTGCAGTTAGTTTATTTACAGCTCTTTGTTTTTGTTCGGGTGCAGTTTAACATAATTAAAGTATTTAAATAAATTATCTTTAATCCGGGCTCTTAATGTGCCTCTCGGTTGATCTTCTGTGTGCCCAGGTCGGTACTCAGGTGCTTTTATCTGTAAATGTGCTGTTCTTGTAGCGTCATTACAGACCAAATGATGTAACTGGAAACATCTAAGAAAAAATAAAAAGATTAAAACATGAGCCAGCAGTTCAGTAATGAACCTTGGAGCTCATCATGATGTACGGTAAAGCAGTTTATGAAACGAGCTGGAGAATTCTGAAGCTTTTCACTTTCATCAAACTTTAAACTATCAGTTCAACCTGTGAGGGAGTCCAGAAACCTGCAGGGAGAATAAATCCCACCCACACCTTGAAATAGAAGCACAATCAACCTTTAATCTATCTGTTTTAACAGTAAATGAATCAGAGCATCATGGGAATCAAAATCAGTAGTTTATTTATTTATTCGTTCACTACAAATGAACAACAATTGTTGTTTCAAGTTGCTTTTGCTAACAAATGTCAATGAATTAAAAGGGGGAGGGGCAGTTGCACCTGGACAGGTCACAGCATCAGTGTCTGATCTTAATACTCTTCTTAATTATTTAGATTAAACTTTTCTTCCAAGTTGATGCGATGAACATAAAACCACTCGGTCCTGCTGGAGGAAAAAGATCCTGAATTCAAATTAAATTGAATAAATTCTGATTCTATTAAAAGCGCTGCAGCCGTTCAGCTCCCAGGATTCAGGGTTTCATGGACTTCCACTTGTACAGATGATTGATGATTGTAGCTGAAGTTGTATGAAGGTCTACAGACTCACCTGAAGTCTGCGTTCAGGTCCATCAGCTACTCTGTTTGTTACAGAACCAACAAACTCTTTTATTGTTTACTGATGATAAAGAGTTTTCATCCACAGTCAGATTCTCACTGAGATGATCCCTAAATCCAAACAGTTTTCCTCAGACTGAACAGCTGATGACTTGTGTGAGAATTTACTAAGTGGACTGTGTGTTGCTGAAGAACCAGAACCAGCTCTCAGATGGCCTCAAGCCTGGATGAGCCGATGATGATGATGATGATGCTCTGCTGCAACGTTGACATCTGCTGGCTGCTGCGTTGCAATGCAGGACGAGAGGAGGTGGAGAAGATCTCAGAAGGACGAAATCAGCTGCGCGAAGTCTGCTGCTCGTTAAAAGGAGCCAGTGTTCAGTTCTCTTACAAACATCTGCAGGAGTCTTGTCTGTTTAACATCTGTTTAACATCTGTTTAACATCTGTGAAACAGGTTTTTATGTGAATCTTCTGATCTGTTTAACTGAGATGCTGCTCATCTTTAAACAGCCTCACCATCATTCAGTACTTTTGTATCGAGTCTCAGCAGTGATGTAAATGAAATCCTGATGAAATTCATTTTCATTCATTTTAAAAGAAGTTTCTGAATAAATATTCCCCACCTGGTGAAGCTGCCCTCCTCTGACACCAAGTAAATCCCTTTTTATTGCTCTGTGACTATATTTAGAACAGAATTCAATTGTAATTTTATTCTAACGTCATGAGGAGGTGTCAAATATCTTCTGCCTGCGATTAAAGCTGGTCATTATCTTCCTCCATATTTAGGTCATGTATTCCCTCTGTACCAGCTTCATTTGCATAATCACAGAATCCCGTATCAAAACGATGTTTTATGTTTTATATTTCTATCCCTTCTCTGCCGTCCGATGCATGTTAGTGTGTTCAGTCTGTTAAATACAAACCAAAAACATCTCCTCACTGTTGCACAGCTTTTATTTGTGTTTGTCATCATGAATTCATTCAGTGGAGAAAAAACAACTCCTGCAGCTGTTCCGAGCTGATAAGAAAAAATGTTTATTATTAGAATTTAGATTAACACCAGGAAAACTATTAATGAATCTAAAACACATGAAAACTGAGACTTTTTTTTAGGTAGCTATAGTTCAATAATAATTTCGTCGACTTGTTTCCGTAAATAAGGAGAAGATCAATTATTTTTGTCTGTTCTGAAGATTTCTGAAGCAAAATGTGTTTATTAAAAGTTCAATTTGTTTTAGGATAAATACAAAAAAATGGTTTTAAAGGTTCTGTATCCTTCTATTTTACAGCTTTTAACATCTGGAATAGGCACATATATGATAAAATGGCCCCCTCTCATGAGTGCTGCCCCTCGAGCTGCCTGAATGAAAAAAATGGTGAATAAATTCCTGTAACTCTCACAGCCAAATGCACATTTTCACCAAAACATGTTTAGTAAGTAAAATACTACAAACACTGGTGTTTAGTGTCTTGCTTCAGACTCTCACAGCTCGGGGTGTGTGTGTTTAATCTGCAGGGGCAGCTGATACACCGGGCAGGTCCTGGTGTAACATTGTTACATCACTATGTTACACTCAGTCGTTCTCCAGGAGAGAGTGGAGCAGCTGCTCAGAACGCAGGATTCAGGAGGATTACTGAGAAACGTGTGTATTAAACCAAGAACCACACTGAGGTATTTAAAAATAAGGAAATAACATCACAACATGGTTAAAAGCTCAAAAAAGTGGATTTTGCATGATACAGGTCATTTAACAAATGAATCAGAAAGAAATATTTCTTAATAATAAAAAAATTCTATAGCTTCCAATAACAGTTTCAAAACAACCATATAAATGGCAAACATGTCCAGAAAACACAACACACACACACACACACACACACACACATTTTTGTTTTGTTATCCTTATGGGGACCGTCCTTTGACTTCCATTGATTTTAGTAACTAGATTTATACATAACCCAAACCCTTTTACTAACCTTAACCATTACTGATCTATAACCAACCCTAAGACTAACTAAAACTCTATTCACACCATACCTATAAACCTAACTCCTAACCCTAAAAAGGGGAGTCCCCCTTATTGGGACCTGGCTTCGGTCCCCACAAGAACCCTCGGACCCCAGAAAGATAGTAAAAGTCAGGAAACTGGTCTTCAGGAGGTCAGAAAAACTACCCCCCCCCCCCCCCCCCCCCCCCCCCCCCCCCCCCCCCACACACACACACACACACAGAATTAATATTTGTTATAAACAGAAAATCCGCCTATATGTTAGTAGGAACATTCTGTGGGCCTGTCATTGTTCCCTGAGGAATGCCATCAGAACATTTGACAGATTGTTTGAAAGTATAAAAAGCATCAAATATGTGTCTTATTTCAAACATCAAGCTGAGTAGAATTACCAAATGACTTCACGTCATATGGAAATAAAACACCTGACAAGCAGTCTGATAGATTTCCATGTTTGTTGAAATAGAAATCCCTCCAACAGAACCAACTGAGAGTCTTCATCTTTACTCTGTTCCTCTGGGTCTCATGTTGCTCCGTCTTTATAGCCATCACTGTAATACTGTTGAATTTAGGCCAAAAGACAAAACCTCTTTCTGTGAAATGTCCCCCCACGGTCTCAAACAGCTTTGCATATAAATGTGTTTGTTAGTAAATCCTGCCCTTCAGGATTTTACTTTTCAGTCAGTTAAACCTCAGCAGGATCCAACAGAGTGAAAGAAAAGCTTCAAATTTGAGCATCCAGATTTAAATCAATAAAATGATACGATACGTTTCAGCCCTTCTAAAGACTCTTATCTAAAAGATTCTTATCTGATAACTGCAGGAAATTATTAGAAATGTTCCTTTACATGATGTATAGTAGTAAAAATTGGGTTTTCAGGCTCTATAAATAAAAAAAACATTTCTGGCAACATAAAACACCCTCAGGTCAAATCCTCAGACAGAGAGAAGTTAAAAATGATAAAAATACAAGCAGCTTTACTTCACGGTTTTACTGAAACGCTGAGTCCACCTGATGGTCCAGCAGAACCTCCACCAGCTGTAGGAACTATCAGTAACTGTTCCTTTGGACCTCATCAGTCTCCCTCATGTTCTAAAGAATTCTTTCCCACACTCGACACAATGTTTCTGTCTGGTTCAGGTCTGGACTTTGTTCCTGTTCAGGTCTCTGAAGATCCACCGTCATCTCAGTCTGGTTCAGGTCTGGACTTTGTTCCTGTTCAGGTCTCTGAAGGTCCACCAGCATCTCAGTCAGGTTCAGGTCTCTGAAGGTCCACCAGCATCTCAGTCTGGTTCAGGTCTGGACTTACTGGATTATTGCAGAACCACGATCCTTCTCTACTTGGGTCATTCTATTGTAGATCTGCTGTGTTTGGACCATGGTTCTAGTTCATGACCCAGTTTGATCCAAACTTCAGCTGCCTGACAGATGGACTCACAGACTCTTAGAGGTCAGAGGTCAACTCGGTGACTGAGAGGTACCAAGATCCTGAACAAGCCCAACACATCAGTCCTCCACCAGCAGCTGGGATGTGTTGTTGGTTCTGATATGCTGTTTGACCGGTTCTGCATCATCATCAAAGGTTAATGTTAATATTTACTTCCTTCATCAGCTGGACATTTTTGACTGAAAGAGCCTTGAAGCATAAAAATACAAATACTACAGCATGTATGAGGTGGATGATTTTATTTCAGCTCTTAAATTAAACTTTCTTTTTTTGTGCTTTTCAGGGTTTCTGTGGCTCAGGGGAAATGTTGCTGTCTGGCAGCCAGTGTTGTTAAATACCCCCCCCCCCCCCCCCCCCCCCCCCCCCCCCCCCCCCCCCCCCC